>VXCM01002777.1:3066-119544 GCA_014773175.1 Lucifuga dentata
TACCATACACACACACACACACACACACACACACACACACACCCACCCTCTTCCAGCTCCATCTAATCCCTCCAGCATCATTAACCTGTGTCACAGAGTCTTTACACACAGCATATTCTGAAAATTCAGCTCCAGTGTCTTTGTACTAACTTTTAATTGCTCTTTCTCCATAAATTTACTTTCCCTAGGGAGATGTTTTTTTTTTCTTTTTTTTTTTTTTTTTTNTTTTTTTTTTTTTTTTGGAATTAGCCTTCTCTCACTATTTCTCTCACCCAGTCTCCTTCAGCCCTTATCAGCCTCTTGGATCCAGTAAATGTCCTGCGCTGCTCTGGTGATAAACTTTCTTCTCACCTTGGCACCAAACAGGCACATTTTCACAATATATTTGACCTGTCTCTATAGACTAGGCTGTTAGACATTTGCATTTCTTAAAAGTCAAATCGATCCACTTTAAACGTTAAATATGTTTGCCTCTTTGGATGTTTAAAAGTGTTTATTCTAAAATAATTAAAGTTCCCTCTGGCCTGAAGTTAAATATTGATCAAACTCTCCTCGCTTTCTACAGGCCTATTGATCGCAGTGCTTTGCATTTTACTTGGTTTATGTAAGATCCAGTTTAGCATCACGTAAACAGTTTTTGGCTACTTTGGAAAGTAAAGCATAGGAGACATCTGCACACATTGGCAGAAGATTGAAGACCTGCATGCATAATGTAATTTAACAGTACATACATTTTCTATAATGTAGTTTACAGCAACAGAATTTGCAGAATTGCAAATGTGCTGTATGTCAAGATACATATTTTATATTCTTATTTATTTGATATGTTGCACAGATATGTGCCTACTAGGTCCCTTAGATCCTCTGACTTAACCTCTGAACTGTTCCTAAGATCTGAACTAAAAGGTTTGGAGAGGCAGCTTTTTGTTTTTATGTATTAGACTATGGAACAATTTGCCAGAGGGTCTACAGGTTTCCAAAACTGGGGATATTTTTAAGAAGAATTTTAAAACATATCTCTTTAAATGACCATACCATCCATTTTGCATGTTTGAACTTAATATATGCAATTTTCACACGTTACGTTACTGACAATCATTTCCCAAAGGATAAAACCGTATTTCAGATTTCCTGATATTTTGCNTACGTTACTGACAATCATTTCCCAAAGGATAAAACCGTATTTCAGATTTCCTGATATTTTGCAAAACTTTTTAATCTTTCAAAATCAAATATTCAAGTAATACACCCACCTTAAAAATCGATTTTCGCTGCTAATCGTTACGCAGCCTTATGAAGTCACAGTCCTTAAAAGTTTTCCATAAACGCAGGTCTTCTTTTGGGACTATATTCCCTGGTGGAGACATACATTCACTCCACGCTTTTTATTGAGCTTAAACACTAAAATTACAAAACTTCAAAAAAACCTGAATACACATCTTGTTGGTGATGATGGATTACCTATCCCAAGAACGTTTAAAGTATCAACAAGTTGATTTTAATAGCAGAATGAACTGAAACCAATGGTGGTCTGGAAGGTAGGAAAAACATTTTTAATTCACTGTTGCAGTAGTACACTTTGGGAAATGATTGTCAGTACCGTTAACGTGTATGAAAATTGAGAATATTAGGCTCAAACATGCAAAATGGATGGTATGGTCCTTTAATACTTCTTTTATGTCAAATGCTGATATTTAATGTTTTGATTGATCATATTCTTTTTTCTTTTAACTTTTTATTTTTATCTCTCTTTTTCTCTTCTTTGAGTTGCACATCGTGTATGAATTGTGCTATACAAATAAAGATTGTTATTACTATTATTCTTATTAAGATACAATAACTGACTGCATGAGTACTGTGCCTGTTCCTTTTTCAGAACCCCCAGCTACAACTACGCCCCGAACCCAGACAAGCACTGGATCCTGCGCTACACGGGAGCTATGAAACCCGTGCACATGCAGTTCACTAACATGCTGCAACGTAGGAGGATGCAGACCCTGCTCTCTGTGGACGACAGTGTGGAGAAGGTAAGCGGCAGACATATAAAACCACAAACATACACACACACGTTGTATCTGACATTCCCAAGTCCTGAGAGATCTGTGCCCATTCTGTGATTGGTTAATGTATTCACTGACACACTTGGTAAATGGTTCAACTCGTATTCCTTAAAACTGGCAAAGGAGACTTGATTTATCGAACGTGAACTGTAACTTCATTCTGCGACTGTTCAATAAATGATGTCCTCCACAGGTGTATAACATGTTAGTGGAGACAGGGGAGCTGGACAACACCTACATAATTTACTCTTCAGACCATGGCTACCATATTGGCCAGTTTGGTCTGGTCAAGGGCAAATCAATGCCTTACGAGTTTGATATCCGTGTACCCTTCTACATACGAGGACCTAATGTGGAGCCAGGTGCCACGTGAGTGATCCAGACTGTTATTTTGACATGTCTACAAACCATTCAATATGCTGAATTTTCGACAACATTCAATATCAAATGTATGAAAATAACAATATGGTGACAAAAAAACTGAAAATATTATTTTATTTTATTTTCCTACAGTAATCCTCATATAGTTTTGAACATTGACTTGGCACCAACTTTGCTGGAAATGGCCGGTGTTGATATCCCCTCAGATATGGATGGAAAATCCATCCTCAAGCTGCTGGACACAGAAAAGCCAGTCAATAGGTGAACACACACATCTGTTATCTTGCCAATCTGTCATGCCAGCTCAATAGGTGTGACTGCGGTGAACACGTTATTATGGATTCCAATTCAGTCATAGAGTTAGAGATATATGTAGACGCGCATCAACTCAAATGCAACTTCATGCACCTCTTGCTAAAATTGTATTGGGATCCATAGTAATGTGATTCTAACTGCTCAGTCCAAATGGGAGGAAGAGAAATTTGTACTTTTACTGATAAAACAGCTATTGGCATGTTTTCAGCGTTGCTCATGTTTGGTACGTACAAATGTCACAGCCTGATCTGACCCAACTACTTTTTTTTTCTTTTGCTCATTTTGCAGATTCCAGCTGAACAGGAAGGGCAAAACCTGGAGAGATTCTTTCTTGGTGGAGAGGGGGTACGGTTTATTGATTGACCTTTTGCAGGACATGTTCTCAATTCAAGCATTGTCATCTGGTGACCTTTGGGGTGCTTGCCATTGGTTGGAGGAGTAAACTTTTATGCGTGCTTTCCTGTTCACATAGGAAGCCTCCGCACAAGAGAGCTGATGGGAAGGAAGTGTCCCAAGAGGAGAACTTCCTGCCAAAATACCAGCGAGTCAAGGACCTGTGCCAGAGAGCAGAGTACCAGACCTCCTGCCAACAGCCTGGACAGGTAGCTGTCCTGGAGAACCGAAGAAGGAAATATTGCAACATATGCAGTCATTGTAGTTTCATGATTATTTGCTTTTGTGTGCACTTGTGTGTTTCTGTGTCCATCCTTGCTCATGTGTGTGCACACTTGTCAAGAGTCTCATATCTAAAATGTACCTAAAGGTTTCTATACAGTGACCTAACAGAAGCATTTGAGCGTAATAGCATAAGAACGGTCACGATCATCTCTTTCTCTGTTCTGTTGTAGAAATGGCAGTGTGTGGAGGACCCGACTGGTAAGCTGAGGCTGTATAAGTGTAAGGGCATGGCTAGTCTCTATGCCCCACGTATGCAGGCTCTGATGGCCAGCGGTGCCTCCCAGCTGCACAGCAGCACGTCCAACTCTGACAGCTGTATCTGCAGCCCTCTGGACCTCAAAACAACAGTCCTGAAGAGGAAGCGGCTGCTCACAAAGAAGAGTAAGTTCCTCTGTCACTCACATGAACTAGTGTTCCGGTAGTTATTAATAGACTGATTTTGTTCAGAAAAACACTTTTGGTGTACTTTGAAATGTCCTTGCAGTTCCCACAAAGCCTTCACAAGCAGGGCCATTAATCTCAAGCTAAAGTACCCAGCTTTTGAAGTATTCATGAGATGAGAAGGATGTGTCTGTGCTGCCATCAAGTGGTGACTAGAATAAACATCAGAGCATTTAATCATCCTCACTTAGCTTTCAGTGTAGACCCTGGTCATCAACTGAAAAGATCCCCTATCCTCATGTTATTCAGAGATGAAAACCAGTAAGACTATGTCACGGAACCGCTGGGCACGCTCGGTACCGTTTGAGCTGGATGGAGACCTGTACGCTGTGGACATAGATGAGGGCTTCCAGCCTCTGCGCTCCAGGAACACCAGCTGGGCCAGAGACAGGAGGAGAGGAGCTGAGAATGAGGAAGAGAGTGAAGAGTTCAGCGGCATGGAAGTCACTGCCAAACCCACCACCAGCCACCAACTCACGCCATCTGCTGCCCTTAAAGTCACCTACAGGTTAGTGTGTGTGTGTGTGTATCTGTCTGCATTATAGTGCAATGTTCAAGGTGAAGAACAACATAAATGAACTGCATTACATATGAAAGAACTGGCTGTTTATGTTCCCTGTAGGTGCTCCATTCTTATGAATGACACAGTAAAGTGTGATGGAGGCCTCTACAAATCCCTTCAAGCATGGAAAGACCACAAGCTGCACATTGAGCATGAGGTACTTGCGTTCTCAGCCTTGCTAAAGCTATCTGTTGGTTTGAAGTCTGTGGAAACACCCATTTCACAAAGCCCTGTTGTGACTGTGATTAGATTGAAACCCTGCAGACCAAAATCAAGAACCTGCGTGATGTCAAAGGTCACCTGAAAAAAGTGCGGCCAGAGGAATGTCAGTGCAACGTTCCCAGGTAGGAATTCATAAATCCCACACTGACCTCAGCATATTGACGTAACTACATATGTGACAGCTGTCTTTGTCTTTGCAGTTACATTCTCAAGAGTAAAGAGGCTTTCATGTTCAATGTGGGACGCATCCACTCACTCAGGTAAAAATCAAAGACATTGTTTTACTGTGAAATTAATTATTTGTATTTCCCCTTTCAGTGTTGCTTTCGTGTTTTTTGTTTTGCACCAGAATGCCATCCAAGCAGAAGAGCGAGTGGCTGGAGAAAGAGCAGAAGCGCAGAAAGAAACTACGAAAATTCCTCAAGAGGCTCCAAAACAACGACACCTGCAGCATGCCCGGCCTCACCTGCTTCACCCATGACAACCATCACTGGCAGACTGCCCCCTTCTGGACAAGTGAGAGATTACATATCGTGTGGAATGAGAGATAATTGTGGCAGAACATTTCTTTCTATTTCTGAAACTATTTTCCAGAACAGATATGATGAAAATACTATTTTGGAAGACTATTGTAATATCCCTTGTCCTTCCTATCCCCAGTGGGTCCATTCTGTGCATGCACCAGTGCCAACAACAACACCTACTGGTGCCTCAGGACCATCAATGACACACATAATTTCCTGTTCTGTGAATTTGCCACTGGTTTCCTGGAGTATTTTGACCTTAACACTGACCCATACCAGGTATTTATCACTTGTTTTATTTCAAAAATAAGCAGTGCTTTTCCTTTGTAGCCAAAACCTTGACTACAGAGACTTGTGGCTGCAACATTTTTAGCCTTTCTTGATTATGGGGACCTCCTCCCTCACATAGCCTTCACCTTCTTGACTCGACATATCAGCGTGCGCTATGTTTTATTACTAATTTTAAAGCTCTTACACACTGTATTTTATACCAGAGGGTAAACTGGCCCTCTTCTTGGTATATTGCCAGCTTATCATTGCTGCTATCGACAAGTAAAATGTCAAGGTCCTCGTTGCCTGAGGTCAGATGATTGGTTACAGTTCATTATACCCAAAACCCGCATTGTCTCCAAAAGGACCTAAAAATGAAGTCTCTTATTCAACTGTCTAGTTTTTAGTTATTTATAAGAGATATATTGGTTCAATCTGTCACGTCTTGCTCCTGCTTTCCTTAGTAAGTTATTACAGAATCTGCTTTGACTTGACTTTTGTGTGTTTTTGTGCTTAAATGGCCTTCTATCGTACATGTAATTTCATCTTGTCAGAGTGTTGTGTTATATTGTTCTGTTATTTGTGCAGCTTTTTGTACGCTGCTAACTTGTCCCTGGCATAAGAGATTAGGAATCTCAAGTGGACTTCCTGGTTAAATAAAGATTAAATAAATAAAAAATGAAAAACTTGTGCAAAAACACAAATATACACAATCCCAGACCATGCCATTAGACTCATAAAATGACCCCACAACACGACTCATACTGCGTTCTTGTTATCTCTAGCACAGGGGGTACAGAATTCCCTGTTGAGTTTAAGAAGTACATCTCTTGTTTTGCAGAATCCTTTCCTAACGTTTTGTCCTTATTCTTGCTGTAGCTGATAAATGCTGTCAGCACGCTAGACCGCAACGCTCTGAATTCATTGCACCAACAACTCATGGATTTACGAGGCTGCAAGGGACATAAACAGTGCAACCAAGAGAAGGGTGAGTCAGAAAACATGATTTATTACCGCGTCTCCAATAATTTTAGACTGAAGCTAATATCACATCTACTTGTTTGCAGGAGGAAAAGAGAGGAACTACTTCAGTGAATACAGGTATTCTCATCCTGCACACAGCAGATTACTTTTACAAACAGCGCAGATGGAATTCATGTTACAGTATGAACTCAGAGAAGTTGCAGCCTCTCTGGTGTGTCTTCAGCTGTGTTTCTGCTTACTGCAAATCATTTAGGGAGCAGAGGAAATAAAATACAGTGATGTGGTGGAAATTGAACTTCTTCAAACTGTCATGGTTCTTTACTGCTGTGATCAAAGCCTTTTTAGTGTGCAGAAGCCAGTGGGGGCCAAGATGCAAGCTGCTTTCAGCTTCTGCTGTTCCTTGTTTGTAATAAAGCCTAATTGCTTGTCTCTGCTGGGTGCGTATGTGTGTGCGTGTTTGTTTGTATGTGTGTTCCTGTGAACACACATGAATGTATGTGTGTGTGGATATATTTGTGTGTGTGTGTGTGTCTGTGTGTGTGTGTGTGTGCGTGCGTGCGTGCGTGTCTCCATGCACGTGCGTTTGCCCTGCACGTGTGTACATGCTGTGCATGCTTCAGGCCAGTTCATCGTCGAAAGAGGCCAAAAGTGAAGAAGCCTTCCTCCAAATCGCTGTGAGTTTGCCATAACCCATCTGTTCCTTTGTATTCAGCCAAATACTGCTCCGATATCCATTTTTTGCATGCTCCCATCGCTGCTGTATACTGTAATTCTGTAGTCCTCTACTTAACTCTCATTGCAATGCTGCAGTCGAGCCTTTTTTCACTCCCGTACACAAGTCAAAACCAGAAATGCAATGCAAGTGAGATTTTTGTCTCACTGTGTTGCGTTCTCAGTTTTTGCCATTTCTCTTACATTTCCTTGCAGTGTTTGTAGGAACAGACCACAGCTGGAGCCTCAGTTTTCAGTAACATCTAAAGTGACGTTTAACTTATAGTATGTTTTTTTCCTATACACAGAGGGCAGATTTGGGAAGGGTGGGTGGGTTAACCACCTGTATCCCACATCTCACCATGTTGGCCTCCCACGGCAGAGGAAAGAGAAGAGGAGAACCCAAGGACCTTGACTACACTTCGATGGACCATAACCTGACATACTACTGTACTGTGGGTTTTGTTTTTGTGAGAACTGCTGACTGCAGCTCCACTGCTGGCACCTTGATCATCATCATCATCATTGTCATCATCGCCCAAGCAAAGAGAATGCTGAGATTGAAGGGAAGCTTCATTGACTCTCCAAATGTCCATTTTTTTCCCCTTCACACACATTTTTGTACTCACATTTTCTGTCATCCACAGCCAGTAGGATCCATAACACCAACCGGATGTTTAAAGTGCGATGGCTTGGTGTCCGAGGCATTCTATCACGCTGTACTGCTTGTAGATAATATATATTAGCTTTAATCAGCCTTCTTTTGTATCATTTTGGATCTGGGTGGAAGTGTAGGCACAAATATGTGGTGTATTACATGTCAACTCTGCTGCTACACACTGATGTCATGGGTGCCATTGCTTACCCAAACTGTGTCTTTTTTGGCACACACTGATTAGTTAAATCACCAGTGAAGTATGATTGCTGACAGTAACACCAAGTATTTTTTTTCCTTTTTGTGCACCGGTGTGTCTGTGCACTTTTAAGTGGTCTGGACTTCATGACGGCAAACAGTAACAGATTTTCTGCCACAGTCTTTTGTATTATAGTTAATCTTAACACTGATGAATGTCTTGATGCAGCATCATATCTTCCTCAAAGCAGAGAAAAGTGAGGTGAAGAGATTTTGCCACCTTGAATCAGATAACGTCAGCCACAACTTGAAACACTTTCCCACAACGGTCCAATCCAATCCTCCAAAAGGCTTCATTAGTGGATGACATTTTACTCCTTTGTATTGTCAGTACCACACTGTAGAAGTATCCAAATAGTTTGTTCAGCTTGCTATACATGGTGCTACATGATAATGATACAGAAATAAAATCTTGCTGTACAGTATGTATTTGAATGTATGTTGTGCAATTAATATAAATGTTTACAATATTTTTTATAATACTGAAGAGGCAGACCTCATTGTATGATATGAGTTGACAAATGACCATATTGGAAGACAAGTCCACATTTTGTATGTTTGTCCTTTCATTATTGGAAAAGCACTTAAAGGTTCACTGTGAAGAGATGTGCCCTGTCTGTTGAAGGGGTATATAGTTTACTCGTGCCAGAAAGGAACAATACAACAATGTAATATGTCTTGATGTGAATTTTAGCTGTGCGCTTTTGTTAGCTTCTTAAATTTATTTAGCAAATATTTCCATAGACCTGAGTACTGATAGTAATTGTGAATAAAGTGTTGTTTGACCATAAATATGTTTGAGACTTTTATTGTGGATGTGATAGTTTACTTAAATTAGAGTCCAGCAAGTGTCTCTGTGTGCTAACCCATGTTTACTACAACTATAATAACTTAAAGGACCATACCGTGTATTTTGCATGTTTGAGTCTAATATATTCATTTTTCATACACGTAAGTTACTGACAATCATTTCCCAAAGCATACTACTAGAACAGTGAATTAAAAATGTTTTTCCTACGTTCCAGACATCCACTGGTTTCAGTTCATTCTGGTATTAAAATCAACTTGTTGATACTTGAAACATTCTTGGGATAGGTAATCCATCATCACCAACAAGACGTATTTATCTTAAAATTTAAATGATCATGACTTCATAAGGCTGCGTAACTATTAGCAGGTGAAACATCAATTTCTAAGGTGTATCGCTTTAATATTTGATTTTGAAAGATGAAGAGATTTTCCAAAATCATCTGAATATAGAAGGGACAGTTTTAGTTTCTCAGTAAAAGCCATCTTCTCCTGGGACTATATTCAGTGGTGGAGACATATTTTCTTCTGTACAGCTCCTGTTGGACCAGTTAAATAAAATTACTTTGACAAAAAATTTTACCAGATGTTGTGTTTGCTGTAATGGATTACTTATCTCAAGCACTTTTCCAGTTCTGCAAGTTGATTTTAATAGCGTACTGGAATGAACGGAAACCAGTGGCAATCTGGAAGGTAGTATTTATTGGGTTTCAAAATGCAAAATCACCGGGTGGTCCTTTAAACGACTCCGGAGGCTCCTGGCGGACCAACGCCTTACATTTAAAGGACCATACTGACTATTTTGCATGTTTGAGCCTAATATATTCAATTCATACATGTAACATTACTGACAAACATCAAAGCATACTACTATGAATTAAAAATGTTTTCCTACCTTCCAGACCGCTATTGGTTTCATTTCATTTCATTCTGGTACAAAATCAACTTGTTGATACTTGAAGCATTCTTGGGAGACCGAACATATACACAGGTTTTTTTTCAGAGTTACGTAATTTTAGCGTTTAAGCGCAATAATAAGTGGAGTGAATGTATACTTCCACCGGAGAATATAGTCCCAAAAGAAGACCTGCGTTTATTGAAAAATTAAAACTACCATGACTTCATAAGGCTGCGTAACATCGATTTTTTTTTTTAAGGAGGGTGTATCGCTTGAATATTTTATTTGGAAAGATTAAGAGATTTTGAAAATATCAGGAAAGCCGAAATACGGTTTTATCCTATGGGAAATGATTGTCAGTAACGTAACGTATGGAAAGTGAATACATTAGGTTCAAACACGCAAAATGAGTGGTATGGTCCTTTAAATATAGCTCGTCGTAATCATAAAAATATTGTTAAACCTTAGTTATTTTACTAGCTGAGTTAATTTAAAAACTAAAATGAAAATAGGAAAAGTAAATTTGATCCAGCACCAATGCTCCTTCAATGTTAATCTAGTTGCATTCTACTCCTCCGCCGCTAGGGGTCCACCCCCCCGGGGGTTGATGTGGAGCAGACCGGGTGACCCCCCATCCCAACCTCTGACTCACGTGCAGAGGCGGAGACTCTATATCGGATTCACCACCGGAGGACCTCCCGTACTCATTGCTCAGTCTTCTCTGTTCGCTGAGAAAACTATCCTGATAAAAATAAATAAAATCACTTTTCCGCTTGTTTACGCATTGTTTACAATGTGAAGAAATGCCCGGGACAAGGTACGTGACGTCTAAAGTTTTATTCCAAAGAGACTCAAACTTTACCGGAGAAAGTTTCGTTAGCACGTTTCGCTATCAGCCCGCCGCTGACACAGACAGATTGTGAACAAGACCACGCTACTAAAATAGATAGTTGCATTGTTTAGCATATTTATGTATATATGAAGTATTATTCGTGTCATATTATTAGTTTAAATGACTTAAATGCTTGTTGTAGCTTGTAAAAAATATACAAATGTGAGAAAACAACAGTGTGAACAAAGTTAGGGGAAATGGCTTCTGGAATGGTTGATGAAATTCAAATTTAATTTATGACATATACAGGCAGTTATAAACTTAATGAACTATTTTGTGGCTGGAGAACTGATAAGAACCCAGCAGCTCCATGTGTCTTAAACTTCTCTACAAATAGCTTTTTCTGACTGAACCTTTGCTGTGGTTAACAGACTAAAAACCCAAACGGAAGACAAATGCTCCACAGCCCATTTGTTGCTCTCATTTTACTGCTGGAAGGTAACTGGGGCTCAGTTTGATCTACACATGCTGGAATTTTTCAACATGTGTTTAACGTGCATTAAACTTCAGCTTTCATCAGTTCTTTGAGACAGATGGTTTACTTTAGTCTAAAGTCTTTTTAAAGCAGCTATATACAGCGTGTAAGATGTATAGCATAACAAGTTTAACTCTTATGGCATGATTCTTATAAGTCATATTAATGGATGGAACTGAAATAATGACAGCTTTTGCTGTCTTTGTGTTTGTCCTATGTGTGGACCTCTGTTTGTATCTGGGCATGTCTAAGAAGCAATTTGTCCATTTTAGATGTCATTTATATAGCCTGAAGCCATTTACTTGGCATGAAACGCCAAACCCGGGTTTGGCGTTTCTGCCTCTCCCTTCCCTGCTGGTTCTACCATCTGATGACTAGTAGTAGCATCTGCTTGCTGCTGGGTTCTGCAGATGTGCTAATTTATCTTTCTTCACAGAATGTTACAGCGTGCACCACTTTGGTCCATTTTATTAGCCTGGCAGCCGCCCAAACCTCTCTTCTGTTAGATTGGGCTTGTCCGTGTGAGCTAACAAGAGGTACAATAGCATGTTTTCTCACTGTTTACCCTGCTGGCTCACAACTGCAGCACACAAAGAGAACAAAACATGTTCCCGTAGAAGATGAATTCAAGTTGGGTCCGTTGCCAAAGGCTGTTCCATGGCAGGATTTACTGATAGACGTTTGATTGGTTCATTTAGAGGAAACTTTGAAGCTTGTCCTTCAGTATCAGCTGCTTGTTTTGGTTTGTGATTTGGTAAAAATATTAAAGGGCTAGGCATCTTTGAGATGATTATTATTTTGTTTTAAAGAAACAGCTTTAGCTCCTATCTTCCAGCTTTTTTTCCCTTCCTGCTTTCTGTACTGTAATCCTCATTGTATCCCTGTATGTTAATGCTCTGAAGGCATATTCTTTTCATCAGACATTAAAGGACCATACCACCCCTTTTGCATGTTTGAGCCTAATATATTAAATTTTCATACATGTTACGTTACTGGCAATCATTTCTCAAAGGATAAAACTGTATTTCAGCTTTCCTGATATTTTGCAAAATCTCTTAATCTTTCAAAATCAAATGTTCAAGAGCTACATCCACATTAAAAATCATTTTTTCGCCTACTAATAATTACACAGCCTCATGAAGTCACAGTCATTTAAATTTTTCCATAAACACAGGTCTTCTTTTGGGATTATATTCCCCGGTGGAGACGTACATTCACTCTGCACTTTTTATTGCACTTAAATGCTAAAATTACAAAACTTTGAAAAAAACCTGAATACATGTCTTGTTGGTGATGATGGATTACCTATCCCAAGAACGTTTAAAGTATCAACAAGTTGATTTTAATACCAGAATGAACTGAAACCAATGGAGGTCTGGAAGGCAGGAAAAACATTTTTAATTCACCGTTCCAGTAGTATGCTTTGGGAAATGATTGTCAGTAACGTTACGTGTATGAAAATTGAATATATTAGGCTGAAACATGTAAAATGGATGGTATGGTCCTTTAATGATGATGCAGTGGGCTGACTGGTAAAACCACATTTATATGCATTTTGTATATAAATAGTATATACATAGTATGCTGACATTTTCAACCTTTCCTCTTTGGAGGTTGATGGCTGTGTTCTTCCTGGCCTAAACTCAAAACCTGATCTTATGCTGCATTTGTTGAACCTACAAACTGGGAAGTTGTAACACGAAATCACGTCATTTACGACCGCCGTGCATTCGACGAGCAAAACAAAATGGGAGACAACATGGAAGCCTCCATGAAAACTTGGTCTGTTGGACCAAAAGAAACTACATTTATGAGCTTTTCAAAACAGCTAATGCTAATGCTAATGTCAGTGTTTTATGTTTAACCTGTTATTGTGTCTGTATGCTGATTTATTTTTAAAAAAAAGTAGGGAAATTACTATTTATAGTGCAAGCAGCCATGTTGAAATTACGTTAATACTGAACTCGGGGTTGGGAAAGCTTGTCGGACTTTCTTAAGTAGAATTCCGAGTTGAAGAAATGTTTCCTTTTACTTTTCCCAGTCGGAAGTTGGAAATGAGGTTAGAACGAATGCAGCATTAAGATGAGCAGTTAGTAGCGTTGCAGGGCAGAATTTATTGGCTGTGACCACGAGGCTTCTTCTTCTCATGGTCGTCAATCTTCTGCTCAAATTATAAATGAATCATCTGTTCAAAGGAGTTAATCTAGTGAGTGTAATTCAGTTGAGCTGCAGTCACATGAGCTCAAAAAACAAAAACTGCCATAGAAAATATATATTTCATTGAGAAACCTCCCCCACTAAGAATGCAAGCACACACATGCCTACACACACGCCACATGACCAGCACACACACACACACACACACACATGAGTTTTACACTCATACAGGGAAGAAATGGAGTGANTGCCTACACACACGCCACATGACCAGCACACACACACACACACACACACACACACATGAGTTTTACACTCATACAGGGAAGAAATGGAGTGAAAGGATGGAAAAGAAAAGTTTTAACTTCTGAAACTCAGCGATTCATTTCACTTCCTTCTGTCGCAACTGTACAAAGCTGTTATTAGGAAAAGCTCTACCTCCCCCCCCCCCCNCCCATGGCCCCTTAAATTATAATCCTCCTATCCTCCTCAGTCCCACCCAAATCCAGCTTTAACGTTTTCACCAGGCCGCTCTGCACTTGTAATCCTGCAGGATCTGCCGTCAGCAGCCTCGCTTCCTCCCGGTACATCCAGCCATTTCTTTCCTGTGGTGGTTCCTTGACCGTCCACTGACCCCCCAAGCACCCTGCAACTCTGCTCTGGGATTAGACTCTGGCCTCGTTTGTCATGTCAGCAGGGGAGGATCTCGGAGGGAGGGAGGGGTGGAGGGTGGCGTGGTCCAATTACAAAACTACAAACTGCTACTGGTTGTAGGTGAGCAGGTCAGAAAATAAAGGAACATGTTGTTCTGGCAGAGCGCAGATGGTAATATTTGAAGCAGCATAAACATTTTCGGAGGCCATGAAGATCATGTTTTTATTTATAAAACCAAACAGGCTGGCAAGATCAAGTTTTGACAATGAACATTAAGGGTTATTAAGCACGTTACATCCTGATAGGTTGATTTGTTTCTCTCGTTCAGATAAGTGACCCTATTGTTTCCACTCTGACAGCTGCAGAAAGGCCTGCATGCGGTAAACACGCTGATCCTGAGCCTCTCCTGTACATGTTCGCTCTCAACCACAGTCTTATTTGACCTGAAAAGTTCCCATATGCTGTCTCAGTGAGGAAGGGGGTGGATTTTAGGAAGGACAGGGACTGCAGTTGGCTTAACCCCCTTTAAAAGAGAATTTATTGACCCTGTAGCTGCCTAATGTCTCAGACAGACACTGACTGTTCCACAGAGCAGCAAGAGGTCCGGAAGTTTCCGGCATCTCTGCTGAAAGCTGCTGCGTTAGTGGGAGAAAGCAGGATGGAGGGACAAGACAATACTCTCCATACAGGAATCAGAGGGCTGCTTCTCTGCGGCTATTTGTAGGCGGAGTGCAAGAAAATATCTGAAGTAACATTCAAGACTGCCAACACAAAAATGTTGGAATCCTGGAACCAGTAGCAAGGTAGGCACCATTATCTAACACCTCATAAAGAATCAGTTTGCTGCAGTGGGGCTAAAGTTTTGGCAGATTGAGGGGAAATTAATTGTCTTTTGCTGTGTGAAACGGTAGTTGGAAAGCAGCATGGGAATGACGGGGTTTGCTGAAGGTGGTTGAACGACCTTGCGAGAGCCGGTCTAATCCAGTGCCAATAGAAAGAGGAAACTGTCTCCAGATCTGGATTAGGGCAGCTGTTGAAGGAGATCACTCCAGACCTCGTATACATGTCTCAGGCTCCTCCCACGGCAGCTGTGATTGGCTGGGTGCCTCTGTGGAGGAAAGACAGTGTTCTCATTGCCTGTTGATGTGACAATAGTGCGCATTGTTCTGAGCCATCACAGGCATTAGAATGGGGTGCATTACATAGGCTTTGTAATGCAAATGATGTGAGTCATCAAAGGACATTCTTCTCTGCCAGGTAACCATTTTTTTCTGTTTCCACAGACCCCACAGACTCACGTATTACAAGTCGATGATTTCCTGACTCCTCATTCGTCCTCACTGTAACAGATCAGCGTCTTTCTGTTTTGCACAAGGAGACAGTCAAACATTTTTATTCTCTTGTGCTACAAATCACTGACAGTTTGCATTTCACAGAAAACTAGGATTTTTTTTTCCTGTACTTATGTTAAAAGACTATATAGGTGGTTTTGCATGTTTGAGCCCTATATATGCAACCTGTATACATATTGCATTACTAACAACCAGTTTAGCTGAGTTTAATTTACTGTATATACTCAAATATAACCATATTTATTACCAAATTTCACAGTAAATTGGGGGTCGGCTTATACACGAGAAATTCAAACTTGATCCCAGAGAACAAAATTTCCAGGTGTGGAAATACTACCCATTACCACTACCCATGGAAAATAGTTTAAATCATACCTTAGAATGAGATATTTTGTGACTAAACATCTTATCCAGCACATTTTGTGGTGGCCAGTAAGCGCTGCTGTGATTAGTCAGTTAAGGTAATCAGCTGCTGAAACAAATGTTTACCAGTACCTGTAGGTGAATTCTTTTCAGAAAGTCACAGGAATATTATGACAATATCCAGGAAAAACAGGTAATCTGCTAAATTGATGAAACAACATCAGGGGGTTGGCTTATATACGGGTTTCTTTAAAAATCTAAATTTGCAGGTTATAATTGGAATCGGTAGTCGGGTAGTATATCGGTCGGTAGTATTCCACCCCTGGAAATTTCATTCTCTACACAAGATCGGCTTGTACTCAAGTATATACAGTAGTTTAATTTAGTTTAGTTTATTTACACATACATAAAAAAGACAAATACATAATTACTTAAATGGAAAATGGAATGTGATGGAGAAAATGCCGCGTCCGGAGCATATCCTGCTGCATGGATTACTTTTTACCAGCACAGCTCAGTTGGAGAACCGCTCATCCAAACAACTTCACATGCGACACTGCACGTCCTTTGGTCCTGAGCAATAAACCTGCCGAATTTCAACTTCATACAGTGCCGGGTTCTAGAGATATTGGTGCCACAGACAGAGATTTCTGTCTTTATAGTTCTATATATTGTCTGGATGATTTGACTTTTTCTCAGAAGTGCACATGACTTGGTGAACATGTGATCTCTGCTTGGCAAAGAAAGCATCTCTGCCGCTCATTCTGAAATTTTCTCATATATAAGCCTCTTCAAACTGAATAAGTTCCAGCCTTTTAGAATGCAACCACAGCACGTTTGGAAATAGAAACAACACCACACCTCAAAATTTATGATATCACTTCAAAACTACCACCAGCTGCTTTCCACGACACTTTTATACGATAGTAGGGATTAGCTGGCTGCACAAAATCATATTTGCTTTAACCAATTTTATTATAAATATTTAAAAATGCATTTGGCTGTGTCTTTAAGGTAGATCTTAGATGAATACTTGGAAAGCGCATTTGTTTAGGTGTAGCATGTAGCTCAGGCACCAAACCGGACCATCTGGTTCTCAGGTTATTACTGTGGGGTCTGACTCAGAACTGACAGTCAGGCTGTTCTACCTGATACCAGACAAGGTGAGAGATTTTTTGGAAGAAAACTGACTCGTGTTTAATTGTGGACATTTTCTTGTCAGCAATTCCTGTAGAAGAATTATTGCATTTGACTTTAAATGGCAGATATGCAATTTTAGCCACAAAGGTATGAAATGCTGTCAACTTTTTTTTTTTTTTTTTTTTTACCACATCAGCAAAATTCAAACGCCATTGTTTCAGTGCTGAAACACTTTACATGTCCACCATAGGATTATACAGATCTGTACTGTTTTTCAGTGCGTTTGCAGGCAGACTAGACATATATATGAACAGAATTACCATATATGCTTGAGTATAAGTCGATCTCATGTATAAGCCGACCTCCTAATGTTGTTCCATCAATTTATTTGTTTAGCAAATTACCTGTTTTTCCTGGATATTGTCATAGTATTCCAGTAATTTTCTGAAAATAATCCATGTATTGGTAAACATGATATTTATTTCAGCAGCTGATTACCGTAATTGACCAATCACAACAGAGCTTACTGGCTNAACATGATATTTATTTCAGCAGCTGATTACCGTAATTGACCAATCACAACAGAGCTTACTGGCTGCCAGAAAATGTGCTAAATGGATAAGAAGTTTTGTCAGGAAATATCTCAATCTAAGGTATGGTTTAAACTATTTTCTGTGGGTAGTGGTAATGGGTAGAATTTCCACCCCTGGAAATTTCGTTCTCTGGGATCAAATGTGAATTTCTTGTGTCTAAGCCGACCCCCTGATATGCTTTGTGAAATTTAGTAATAAAATCTCTCGATATACTCAAGTATATATGGTAATATGATTCTGGGGTTTGATAAATATTCCATAATCGGAGTGTACAGAGGGTCCACCAGGTGAGGAAATGCATGTAATTTGCTCTGATTTAATGCCTACATGCCCAAATAAACTGATTTACAATCACAAAATCAAAGTCTGTTACTTGGATTTATGCCAAATTTACGCCAATTTTAATCTAAGGTGTTTACATGACATTTGAAAAAAATACCAATTTAAATGACATAAATCAAGTATAACTTAAGTTTTAACATGCATGTAAGTGTACTGCATGTTAGCCATGCCTTAACAATGAGGAATCAGGAGACAGAATGAGATGAAGAGTCTCCCATTCTGTTCTTCTTTATTCTGCTGCTATAGGCTTCTTCTCTCTGCCAGGCGTTTGGCTTCCTGGCTGTTTTGTCTTGAAGCGCTTTAGCTCTCTTCCCCTTCCTGGCAATCCTGGTCTCTCTTTTGCCCGGCTTAGCTCAAATAAGGCCGTCTCTATCGTGTCTGACCGTGAAAGACGACCCCTGAACCTGTTTGCCAGTGTCAGCGGATGACCAGTGAGGAATGGACACTGACAACTGCTGGGAGAGGAAGAGGAGGAAGGAGGGGTTAGAAGAAAAGTCAACCTGTTTGAGGCCGTGTCCATGTGAATGCAGTAAATTTTGAAAACACTGTTAATGTGTCAGAAGAGGTCCCATCCACAAAGTGTTTTCATATTTTCTAAAAGTTTGCTGTCTAAACTGAAATTCCCAAAATATTCTTTACCATCGGGTACAGAATGGGATCTGAGGGATGCGTCATTTTGGCCAGTTGCTTTGCTTGATTTTAGTCGTTCTATGCTCACTCGTACACATTTTTTGCCTCCACCAAGGAGGTTATGCTATTTGTTTTGTCTGTTAGCATGATAGCTCAAAAAGAAATTACAGATAGATTTGGATGAAATGTGGCAAGCAGATAGATAATGTTGAGAGGAGGAGATGACTACATTTTGGATTTTGGGGGTGTTCCAGATCATATTCTACAGAAGAAGTTTTTAGGCTATAAAATCAATGACAACAGGCCAATTTAAGTTAAATGTAGCACAGTGGCTAATTTTTTTTTAGGGGATTTTATTGGCCTTAGCAGAGGTATGTGCACTTGGAGTGCCTTCTTGTTTCCAGTTGGACTTTTGAATGGAATCTGTCACTGTACACTGGACCTTCTCACTGGCTTAGAGCTGCGAAAGCCAAAATGGGTAGAAAAAAAAGGTTGGTCAGAGAATCTACCTATAAAGGCAGATCTTTGTCTGTGGCATCAACATCTCTAGAACCCGGCACTGTATGAAGTTGATATTCAGCAGGTTCATTGCTCAGGACCCAAGGACGTGCAGCATGAACACCATGAAGTCCGGTGTTGTGCTGAAATCCTCATCCCTGCTGAAAATTGCATCCCCACTTCTGCTGAGATTTACATCCCCACTGTAAATAATTTTCTGAAGATGAATGAATGAAATCAAGTTGGAGCTGGGGTTGTTTGGATGTGACAGGGTGAGTTTGGTGCATGAGCCTCCTCAGGGCTGAGAAAGGATGGGATGCATTTTTCGGTAAGTGACTCATCTGCCGAGATTTGCATCCCCAGTGTAAATAACTTTCTGAAGATGAAGGAATGAAATGACGTTAAAAACTCATATTTGGGGTTATTTTTGTGAGAGACAGGGTGAGTTTGGTGAATGTAACCTTCAGGTCCAACAAAGGAGGGGATGCATTTTTCACCCAAAATAACATATGCTCCGCTCCACGGGCATTGCACTATAAAGACGTAAATCTCTGTCTGTGGCACCAATATCTTTAGAACCCGGCAATATATGAAGTTAAAATTCAGCAAGTTCATTGCTCAGGACCAAAGGACGTGCAGTGTCACGTGTGAAGTTGTTTGGATAATTGGTTCTCGAATTGAGCTGTGCCGATACAAAGTAGTCCATGCGGCAGGATATGTTCCACTCCACGGGCAGTTATGGCAAGCTGTGGCGCACAGCATAAAGTCCAACCCGGTCCGAACAGGCATGTTTTGAACAGGCACTGCACTAGTCAGCACTAATGTCAGCTTTTGAATGTCCCACAGATAGAAATGGTGCATTCATGGTCCTGTTTAACTTCCACATCTTGTTATCATTCATTTTTTTCCCGGCATATTTGTGATCTTAAACACTCCTCAGTGGCTGAACACAAGCTGGATAACTTTCAGACTGAAGGCAAAGTGACTCCGCCACAAACACATGGCTCCACACTTATTTACAGAGGAAGACATTTAACACTATTTATAGAGTATTTAATAGTAGTAGAGTCAACAAACTGGCAAGTATACATGTAGAAATTCTAAAAAAAAAAAAAAAAAANAAAAAAAAAAAAAAAAAAAGGGGTCTAAACAAGAATGTAGCTCAGTGGGTGTATTTACAAAACATGTTACTGTTAAAGTTAAGAGACATTTTAACGCTTAGCACTAATTTTATGAGGGTTGCTGTGGGGACAAATGCCAAGAGTCCTCTCAGAAAACCATTAACTATTACAGACTCAGCTCTACTTTTGCTGGTTCGTTTGTCGCTAAATAATACGCCACGTCGACGCACGGGCAATTGTGCTATGCGTGTTTACTGACCCCTGACCCTGGTGACATAGCAGGAATGGGAGGTGTTAAACAAAAGGGCCAAAGAATGTGTGTGTGACAGGTGCAGGGCTTTTTCTGTTATCTGAAACACGCCCTCTGATTGTTCTGGATGGCCTGCGCGGTGTGTCGGAGGCTGCTTCCAAATCCTGCACAAAGATTACCCGTAACATCGTCCCAGCTGTGTTTCCAGCAGAAAACAGCGTTTCAGCAGAGGCTTCCAGGAGTCGATCGGCTGACATTTTAAAGGCTAAATCATGCTTCTCTGTCAAAGTAGATGGCGTAGATGGATTTATAGCTATTAACTGATTTATAATTGAGACTTCTGATGTAGCACTGTTGTTTCAATAGATTAAATTTCGTGCATTTTCAAGATTTGTGCATTCATTATAAAACAAGTAACTGTAACATGGTTTTTCCAGATGACAAAATATAAATTTTCCTCGTGTTAGTGGCCTGTTATTGGTCTGTCATCCTCACAATCAACAAACATTTCTTTCACCAGAAATAGGGGGAAATCCGTACAAGCAGAATGACCACAATTCTTGCTGTCTTGTACCTTCGTATTACCAAAATAAAATGTGCATCAGCTACAGCAGAACCCTCTATGAAGAGATTAACACAGAGTCATCACATGTACAGGAGATACAAGCAAGTAAATCAGAGGTCTGTAATTGTCATTTCACATTTATCATGTCAGTTAATTCAGAAATCCAACATCCTGATTTGTGTAGAAGGTTGAAGATGAGTCACTGGACTGAGAAAGTAGCTTAAAAATGTTTCACAGTTCATCTGAAGGGCTTCTTCAGTTCCAGCTATAGCGGGAACTGATTTATACAGCAAAATATTTTCAAGCTACTTTTTCCAGTTTGGTGACTCATCTTCAACCTTCTAGACGTCTGAGATGAATCTTCATGGAGAATATTCTGACTTGTACATCACCCACAAGAAACAGACTGAAAAGCAGAGACATTTATGAAGCATCTGAAATATTGTCCTCCTTTAGTCTTCCTTAAAGTGCCTCTCCATTTTTGTAAGCACAAACCGTCATTTCCCATGCTTTTGAGCTGTAAACGTGGTTACATGTGTGAGAACTGACGCTCTGTTCCACACCAATGAAGGGGGACTACAGTGGCGGCGTTCATCTTGCCAGGTTTACAGTTACGCTCTTCGGTAGTCACGGCTACTGAAACTGCTGCCAAGTACACTCAGTAGTCAGTCTATGTCCCTGCTCTTGTTTTACAATATTTAGATAAGCAGGTTGCCTAGCAGCCTTCCTCAATAGACTTTGCACATGGTTTATACATAATCAAACAGAAGTCTTCTTTGGCAGATCGCTGCCTGTCTCATACTGAGGTGCAGGCCTCTTTTGTCCATTTTTAATTATTATTATTATTATTTTTTAAATCTGTTGTTGTAGGTGAGTATAAATTGCCTTTCTCTTTTCTTAGCAGTGACTATTATTATTTTAGGGAGTATCTAAACAGAAGGGATGTTTTTTTTGTCTGTAAATATGAAATAGAATTTGAATAGAGGACTGTGGCACTTGTTGCTGTGCCTGGTGAATATAGTACTAAGGTTTCCTAGAAGAATGGTGGTCCCTGTGTGATAACTGGCCCGCCACGGTCCACAAGAGACCGTCACAAGCAACCCTGCCAGCTCAGAACAGCGGAGGTTNCCCGCCACGGTCCACAAGAGACCGTCACAAGCAACCCTGCCAGCTCAGAACAGCGGAGGTTAGAGGTTATTTTACAAGAGTTCTAAATGGTAAATGAGAGCTTGACTTACTCTTGGTTTTATCCATTGTCTCGCCTTAACAAATTTATAGACAAATGAATGCAGTAGCACCCAGTTTTGGCTTGTCCATCAGAAATGCCACAGTGGCATTAGAGTGTAAAGATGTGTTTAGATTATCTGTTGAGATACTGCTGCTTTAGTTGTGGTCAAAAAATGCTAAGCTACACAGATCAAAATCTATTTTTCTGTCTTTCCATGGCATCATCATCCCCACTTTGGTATTTGAGTTTGAAATCTAAAGTTGAACAATGACACAAGCCTGCATGTTGTCCTATTTCCAGACAATCTATTGTCCGGTCCACTATATTTTTCACTGCTGGGAAAAGTGCCATTTACTCTTTGGGGTTGGCTTAGAACAATGGGGCAGATTCCATAAGCTATGCTCTGTTGTTTCCCTCGCTCTGGGAAACCGCTCTCAGATCTCGTTATTTTTGGACTGTAAATTGTGGATGATAGATGAAGCATTTCTGCTTCGCAAAGAGCCTCTGGCACTTTGGGACTGGGAGTAACAAGATGGTTAAAAGGGTATGTTTGTGTGTATTTGTGTGTATGTGCATGTATGTGTCAGTTTTGGCTTCTCCTGGTCTCAGAGCTCCGTTGTGCGCTCTGTTTGCAGAGGTGTCTTATTTACGGTTTGACAGTTTTTATTTTTAGTCACTGTGGATTCAATGAAGCATCACTTTGACCCAAATGGGAAACAGAGACCCTGTGTGGCATGGAGACAGCAGAGAGGAAGAGCAAAACGCGAATGTTAAAGTGACACAAAGTTTTATATTCTAGTTTTAAAATATTCCTAAAGCTTTGGACAATTTTTAAAAAAAAATCTTTTTTTTTCCTTTTTTTATAGGCACAGACCTACATCTTTCAGTCATCTGGTGTAAAGCATAATGAATACCTCGTCCTAAAAAAAAATGCAATGAAACGTTGCCGTTTAGATGCCCCCATTCTGTTAGGGAGGAAAATGCTTTTTTTAAATTAATGAAAGTAAATCATGCTACATCAGTTATGGTTTTTATAGAAATTCAAATCAAACTATAGCAATAAAAATCTCACTGATAAAAATATTAATATAAATGTCTCATGGAATCGGTTAAAGCCAAAGTAAGGACAAACTTGCTGGTGTATGGATCCAATGTACATATTTTTTGCTTTTTTTGCATTTTAATATGTGGTATAAATTTACTGGTCATATCGTTTTTGTTTTGTTTTTTTTAAATCTTTTCATAGAATCTGTCTCATGTATACTGCAGGCAGTGAAGTGCTGGTCTACAAAAACCCTTTTTTCTAATCGGGGTCTCTAGCGCACAAGTCAGTTTCAATTAGATTGAGTTTTCCCAGAAGTAAATCAGGTGGCGTGTCTTTGGTCATAGGACCACATGTGTGTAATAAGTTAATTTTAGTTCAATATAAAACATTTCTGTTGAACTTCCCTGAGCTGGTGCAGGCTGCATTCCAAACCATTTATGAACATTTGCAGCATGAGAGCAACTGCCTCGTTGTTCAGAGATCTGCGCTACACTTTCACGTCTCCAGTGAGTCGCTCGCAGCAAAGCAGGTTGAGGTTTATTTGCTTTGTCCATGATTTCATAGATTGTAACTTCTCATCAGGAAAAAGTAGCAACCAGACAGCGGAAAAATACATCTGCTGCAAAATATTTGGCATGAAAGCAATAAAATATCTTGAGACTTGAATGCTACACATCAGAAACTTTTATATTTAGAGACAATGAACTTATCCTGGAAAATAGTTATCCCTCTGAGCCTCTTTAAAAAGTTTAGCAGGTAAAGAACATCTCATCAGTCATGTTGCATGTATGATGTACATGTCTCATGTTGTACATGTACTCGCAGAAGTGATGTTCCAGGAATCTGAGAAACTGGCCACTGGTCCGTCCTGTTGATCTTGTCGTGAGAACAGAGCTCAGCACGCCGCTCTCAGTCATAACCGCTGTTTATTTACTCAGAATGAACGGTCCTTATGCAGCCACCACACCCCATGCTGCTGCTCTTCACCCTGCCACGGCCTCCACAGCTCAACCTCCAGCCCTGGTTTCCTGTTAGTGCTCAGAACACAGTGCTGCCTGTTTAATTCTGTGACGGTCACCTTTCACCTTAAAACTGTAAAAAAACAAAAATGATTCTTCTGGAGAAGAGCCGTATGATGGCATATGAGGGCCGTATAAGATGAAAAAAAAATGAGGGGGGCATTATTTCGACTTTTAAAACTCGAAAATTTGCCAGTTTTAAAAGTCTGTATGCTTGTGATAATTAGATGATTTTGCACTAAAAGCACAAGTATTTCTTTATTGCTAAATCCAATGGAAGGGCATAATTTAATAAAGTCATGTACTTCAGGTATAGTCACAGAGGTGATTCGATTCCCGTTCTCATTATTTTCCCTTTTTCATTATTAAAAAAAAAATTAAATTATCTAACTATAAAGACAGAAATCTCTGCCTGTCTGTCTGTGGCACCAACATCTCTAGAACCCGGCACTGTATGAAGTTGATATTCGGCAGGTTCATTGCTCAGGACCCAAGGATGTGCAGTGTTGTGTGTGAAGTTGTTTGGATGAGCGGTTCTCGAATTGAACTGTGCCAGTAAAAAGTAGTCTGTGCGGCAGGATACGCTCTGGGTGCAGTGGCAAATGCTTTGCTCCACAGCCATGGCAAACAAAGCTAGCTCACGAGGATGTGCAGAACAAAATTATGGCAGGCTGCGGTGCACACCATGAAGTCCAGCCCGGTCCAAACATGCACGTTTTCAACGGGCACTGCACTAGTTATTTTTAAAAATTTTTTAAAAATGATTATTCATCATTAAAAATAATTTTCTTTTTTTTTTTTAGNTATTTTTAAAAATTTTTTAAAAATGATTATTCATCATTAAAAATAATTTTCTTTTTTTTTTTTAGTTTTTAAACTTGCAAATTTCCGTTTCTAAACTGGCAAATTTGTGAGTTTTTTTGCAAGTACATGACCTTATTAAATTATACTTTTCCATCGGATTTAGTAATAAAGAAATACTTGTGCTTTTAGAGCAAAATAATTGTATTATAAGTATACAGACTTTTATATCTGGCAAATTTTCAAGTTTTATAACTCACAAACTTGCAAGTTTAAAAACTCGATATAATGCCCCCTCATTTGTTTTTTTTTTTTTTCCNTTTTTTTTTTTTTTCCATCTTATATGGCCCTAATATGCCGTCGTAGATCTGCTACTCTATTAGGAATCAGCTATGAGTTTTATTACCACCTGGCAACCATTTTTACGTTTTGTGGAAAACATGGAAGCTGGAGAATTGGATTGAACGTACACTATACTCGCTTTTTATTTATACATTGCAGCTGTTTATTTGTAGATTTATTTTTTGGCTACTCTGGCTGTTCTTGACTGTTCTTGTATATTGAAGGCTGGGTAGGGTTGTTTTCTGTTTTATTCAAACTGTATATATTTATTATTATGCAGTCTATTTTTGCTTTGTGAATAAAAAGACCTTGATCAAAAATTAAAAAAAAAAAAAAAAANTAAAAAAAAAAAAAAAAAGATTCCTCAGTATCGTTGGTGCAGCAGCTCTGCCTTGGATTTTTTTGGACCGGATTCACAGTCTTAGATAAACACATTATTTGCAGTACTGTAATGACAAATACAGAGCTGAAAAGCAGGAATGCAGCGTGGAGAGATCAGTTTCTGTGTGTGAGAAATGCTTCTTTTTGATTCTGGGAGCAGTTAAAGGATGAATGCTCGGGTATGTGGTGGTATTGACTACTTGGCCTATGCTTTGAATGCCCCATTATTTGCTTCACTTCCTGCTTGTTAAGCGTTGCGGATCTAATCAGGCTGAAAGTTGTCTTCTAACAGTCGGGCCTCATTGTAGGACCCCATCTTTGTGAGCAGTCAGACGGTAAATAAAGTGCTGCTATAATGATCTCATCCCCAAAACACAAATACAGACAAACACATCGCACACTTAATACTTTTGACCTTTTCTCATTATACAGTTAAAGGACCATACCGGCTATTTTGCATGTTTGGACCTAGTATATTCCATTTTCATATGTGCTATATTACTGACAATCATTTCCCAAAGGACAAAACTGTATTTCAGCTTTCCTGATATTCTGCAAAATCTCTTAATATTTCAAAATCAAATATTCAAGTGATACACCCACCTTACAAATTGATGTTTCGCCTGCTAATAGTTACACAAAATTATGAAGTCACGGTCATTTAAATTTTTCGATAAACGCACGTCTTCTTTTGGGACTATATTCTCCGGTGGTAGCATACATTCACTCCACGCTTTTTATTGCACTTAAATGCTAAACTTACTTAACTTCTAAAAAAAAGACCTGAATACACGCTTGTTCACGATGATGGATTACCTATCCCAAGAACGTTTCAAGTACCAAAAAGTTGATTTTAGCGTACCAGAATGAACTGAAACCAATGGTGGTCTGGAAGGTAGGAAAAACATTTTTAATTCACCGTTCCAGTAGTATGCTTTGGGAAATGATTGTCAGTAATGTTACGTGTATGAAAATTGAATATATTAGGTTCAAACATGTCTAATGGCCAGTATGGTCCTTTAAGCAGATTTTGCCTTAAAAAAAAAAATGTTGGCTTTATGCAGGTTTCCCTACAACTCTTCATGATATCCCAGTAGGTTAAAAATGCAATATAACCATGCCTAATATATTAAATCCACTCTGCTAAGTTCAGGGTTATATATGCATGCCTGGTGTGAGGGATTGAACCAGATGGCTTCCCAGCGTAAAGCGCAGGGACACATGGGTAAGCAGTGAGTGGAATATATCCCCTCCTTGTTCTCTCTCTGTTTACCTGGCCATGAGATCAAACTATGCCTGGATCTGGCAACAGAAAAGAGGTACAGGCTGGGGCCTATACCGGATTAACAAGCTCCATCAGATTTGCTTAAGGCTGTGCAGTTAAAATCTAGATCGCAAAAGTTGTTTCCATCAAGTTTTGCAGCCAAAAGAGTAAAATGTTAACCCCGGCAGACTCGACGGGCACCAGGCTCCTCGGTGTCCATTTCTTTCTATTTCTGTCTGGCTTTGAGGCCAGGAACAGGCACAAGGTTGACTTGGCAGGCACACAAGCAATGAATATGGGTATTTGGGGGACAGTGTGGGCGACCTTATCCATGCTGGGCAAGACGCCCCTTCACATCACCACAGGTAGTCTGGACAGAAGGCTCGTACTACAAACAAACATGACAGGAAGAAATACACTTTCTGCACTGGGACAACCGGGAAAAAATCCAAGCCTGTGGCATTTTCTTCCCACTGGCCTTTTTCCCCTCAGAGACAGTGGGCTAGAACGTGGTGGTATATAAGGGAAGAGAAAGAACCCACCCTGCCAGAACCTCAAGTGGTCATAACAAGTGAAGAGAAGGGATGTTGTGATTTATTAGCTGTTTTCAGGGTTTATTTGAGAGTAGTTTTCTGCTGTGATGCTCGGCCCAGCAAACCTGACGTTTTCACAGCCATTTGTAATGTTCATGTTCCCACATGGATTTGCTGGCACATTTATAGGAACATACAAACCCGCATACACATGCATATGTTACTGAAAACCATTTCCCAAAACATACTACTTTACTGCTATGGTAAATATGAGAATTGTTTTTCCTACCTTTCAGACTGCCATTGGTTTCAGCTCATTTCAATAAGCTATTAAAATGTTGAGACTTGGAACAGAATGAAATGTCTGGTAAATTTCTTGTGGAAGTAACTTTAACGGGTCCGACGTGGAGCTTCATGGAAGAAAATGTATGCCTCTGCCAGGGAATATAGTCCCAAGAAAAAAACGGCTTTTACCGAGAAATTAAAAATGACCGTGCCTTCCACATTCAGGCATGCATGTCAGCAGGTGAAACATTGAATTTTAAGGTGGTATTGTCAGAACATTTGATTTTGAAAGATTAGAAGATTTGGCGAAATAACAGGAAAACTAAAGAATGATTTTATATTTTGGAAGACGGTTTCATTAACGTCACATGTAAGCTAGTAGTATTTATTGGGCTCAACCGTGCCGAATCACCGTTATGGTCCTTTAAGGTCTGCATCAGGGAATGAGAGATAATGGAGTCCACCAAAGGGTAGCATGACCTAGGACCTAGGTCATGCTGCCCTTTGGTGGACTCTACATATGTAGGTCCTACATATAGAAAAAGAAAACTGCAGTATTTTCTTGTTTTTGTGCCTTTTTTTTTTTTTTNTTTTTTTTTTTTTGACTCTGGTTTTATGTAGGCAGATAATATTCATTGATAATATATTCATGTATCTATGATATTAATTGTGCCTAACTGGTTATCTCCTTTTTTCTTTGACCTTTTCCCTGTAATCATGTTGCCCTCTCCCTCCCTCTCTCTCGCTCTCTCTCTCTCTCTCTCANTCCCTCCCCCCCTCTGTCTCTCTCTCTCCCTCTCTCTTTTCTCTCTCCCCCTCTCTGTTTTCTCTCTCTCTCTCTCTCGCTCTCATCTTTGCTTTGTGCTGAGTTAGCTGGTGTTAACTGGTGACGGTAATTTGGCGGTGTGTTTTTTGCGTTAGTAGCACAGAGCGTGTGGTTCTGCTGATTTTATGTCTGACGTCTCACTGAGTTTGTCCACCTGTCTCCTAATTCAGGACATGCACACACACGCATGCACACACACACACACACACACACACACACACACACACACACACACACACACACACATACATTCTTTCTCTCTCTTGCCACACACTCTTGACCGAAAAGATGACATCACTGCTGACACACACACACTCTCCATATGGACAAGTGGGCACTTTCATGCTTCTCAGTCTGTCAAACAGTGTGAGTTGTTTACAACTTGTCGACTTGATGAGTATTCAGGCGTGACGGCAGTGTCCACTGCATCACATCCTGTTGATAAATAACATGTCACTGTAAAACACTATGCCTACTCTGTCTCCTTTTTTTTTAAATTCTCGTTCAGCTCTGATTGGGTGGAGATCCTGGAGCCTCGCTCTCGTGAGCGTATGTATGTGAACCTGACTACCGGTGAGTGCGGCTGGGATCCCCCACCAGGCGTTCCTGTCCGCCAGGCAGACGGTAACCAGTGGTGGGAGCTGTTCGACCCGCACAGTGGCCGTTTCTACTACTACAATTCTACCGGGTGCCNACCAGTGGTGGGAGCTGTTCGACCCGCACAGTGGCCGTTTCTACTACTACAATTCTACCGGGTGCCGCACGGTCTGGCATCGACCCCAAGGAGCCGATATCGTGCCCCTCTCCCAGCTCCAGGCTATGAAGCGCTGCAGCGAGGCCAAGCGGACTGGCGGGGGCGTGGAGAAGCACCACCATGGGACCACAGGGAGTATCAGCAGCGTAGGAAGCCAGGGGCGCTGCTCCCCTCTGCCCGAGCAGGATAAAGATCTCCCTGTCCCCAGAGCTCAGGAGATCAATGAGAAGGAGGCGTCCAACCCTGAGGTGGACACAGCAGTGGTCCAGAGATCTCAGGGAGATGGCAGCAGCACCGAGCCCAGCACAGATGGCTCCAAAGAACAGCAGAGGTAAGCCCGATCAAGAAATCTAGACTACCGTAGCTTCTACAGTAAGTCTGGAAAGGGAATTGTGCTTAATCATTAGTGGATCAAATTTTCAGGGGAAAACAGGGTAAACGTGATAGGCATCGCAGCATGTGGTATCATGAGTCATAATGACTTTCAAATGCTTCTGCTATGTGAACTCAGAGGATTATTTTGACTTTTGACCTGTCAGGCTGATCTCAAACTGCTGTGTTTTCATTCTCACTTATCTGAACATTCCATATGTCCCGTGTTTCCATACTGTTTGCCTGTGAACCATGCGAGTCATTTCAGAAAATCGCTACCAAATGGGGAGAATGGTCAAAAGATTTTCCCCCTGCTCTACTGGGGTTATTGGTGCAGAACGTCCCTGAACAGTAAGTCATTCAGAGACCCCACCATATGCTGGCCACCGTGGCCTTATCCAAACCTCAGCTTCTTCCCTCCAAGCCAGATTCCAGACGTGCCACTTGTATTTCTCCTGGCATGGGGCCACTGCATCCATGTTAGCGTCCTTCTGTGCGTTTACCACCAGCCTCCTTCACTCTGCTCTTACGCTCATTTCATTTTCCTAAAGCAAACCCCGAGCCCGACACCATCAAAGACCGTAAGGCCTCTTATGGGTGAGAGTTTAAATGCGCATGCATGAGAGGCATGTGAGGGAGTTCTGTGGTTAATAACAACCAGAACCACCACATTCCAACTGCCTATAAACAGGCAGACCCTGGTGTTTTTTACAGGCTCTGCATGGCGACTCTCCGTTTCCTCCGAGTTCTTCTTCTACCTCACCTTTGGCAAATAGAAGGTCACTCTTCTGACTTCTGTTCCCTTGGGATTACCATACGTAAAGGTAAAAGGAGAACTACCGTATATACTCGAGTGTGAGCCGAGTTTTTTTTTTTTAACCAGATTTCACAACGCAAATCAGGGGGTCGGTTTATACACGAGTAATTCAAATCGGATCCCAGAGAAGGAAATTTCCAGGGGTGAAATGCTACCCATTACCGCTACCCATGGAAAAAATAGTTTAAATCATACCTTAGAATGATGTATTTCCTGACTAAACATCTTTTCCAGCACATTTTGTGGCGGCCAGTAAGCCGTGATCCATCAGTTACGGTAATCAGCTGCTGAAATAAATATCATGTTTACCGGTACATGGATTATTTTCAGAAAATCAGAGGAGTACTATGACAATACCCAGAAAAACAGGTAATTTGCTAAACAAATAAATTGATGGAACAACATCAGGAGGTCAGTTGAGGGAATGCCAAAACTCCGTATTGAGGAATGTCCAGTATATAGACAGACCCGCATCGACTCAGGTACAGGATAATTACTGAAAACACGTAATAGGTGAGATTCTTAACAAAAAAAAACAAAAAACACCATAATTACACAGCTAAATAAGCGCCGTGATAATTATAGCTCATTTGTAAAGCTTTCTTACCTTCATCAATGTGATTCAGACGAGGAAGAGGAGTCCGGAAAACTTAATGTTAGCTAATGTCACTTACGGTAATCAGCTGTTTACCGGTGCTGATACGTGGATTATTTTCAGAGAATCACAGGAATACTATGACAATTCTCAGAAAAAACAGGTAAGTTGCTAAACAAATAAATTGATGGAACAACATCAGGGAGTCAGTTTATATGCAGGTTTCTTTAAAAATCTAAATTTGCAGGTCAAAAATGGGGGGTCGGCTTATAGTCGAGATCAGCTTATAGTCAAGTATTTATGGTAATTGCTCAGCTAAGGATGTTGAATGATACTACAGGTGTGTGTGTGAGTGGGTGTGGGGAGCATTAAAACACCCCACAGAGTCCGGCTCTGCCCTAGTGACTCAAGCTTTCCCAGAACCCTTTCTGCTTTCTGTCTCCCCTCAAAAACAATAGCCAGCTGTGTTCCTAAGAGGAAAGCTGAGCAGCCTGTAGCCCATGGGGGCTCAGCACTCTGCTTAGCCATATGGCACTTCACACGCTCACCAGCCACATTTCCTTAGCAGGTAATTAGAAAACACCACAATGAACAGTCGTGTGATGTTAGAATTTAGAAAGTTAGCTACGCAAGATAGAAGCGTAGGCAATCGTCTTCAGTTAGGGGACAGCATTATTGATAATGACAAACGCCAATGGTTAAAAACGGAAGGGGAAATAAACCAAAAAGAAGAGTTGGAATGGACACAGTTCCAATCAACGCAGAACAGGAACATGTCAGGAGGGTTTTTTTTTAAAGCTATTTTATTCTGCTTTTAGCTGTTTTAGCTTTTATTTTCAGTCCCATAGGGTATTTCTATCTTTAAGGTTCCTCATTTTTTTTGGTATGAAAGTCTAGTGTATTTTAGATTATTTTACCATGTTCTTTTTCTTCCCCTCATGTTTCCTCAGATGAAATATTAATAAGTTGTGACTTTTGAAAAACAGCGCTGTTCTTTGTGAAGATTTGGAGACAATCCCACTTCCTCCAACACCAGTTTCCCTTTGTTTTTTGGGCTATGAATAAACACAGGGAGGGGTCATAACAGATAGAAAAGTTTCCAGAGCTTCCACCTGACACACCCTCTATTATTCTAACCAATGTTTGGTTTATATGCTTTCTCTTTCTCTCTCCCTCTCTTTATATCTATAAAAGCTCATATCTGTGTTTGTCTATGCACCTGCTTATAGGAAGAGCAGGTATAGGAGTGTGTTTGTTTGTCGACTTGAGTGCCAAATCTGTTACTCATTGGCCAAGTCTTATCACACGTCCTGGGAATTTTGGGTACTTCACACCTAACTCCTCAGGAAAATACCTCGGTGTCCAATAGTAAACATGTCAGTCACATGTGGATAGATGAAACTGAGGCAAACTAACTGAAAGGAGCTACAGGTCATGTAGTTTATAATCTGTATCGGATTTCACCCGTCTTTCAATGCATGTGTGCCTCTGTGTGTTGTTGACTGTGAGTCATCTACCATGGAACATCTGTCTAGACTTTCACCATAGATAACGTGCAATCTGTGTGTGTGTGTGTGGGTGTGTGTGTGTGTGTGTGGGTGTGGGTGGGCTTCTTCCCATAGAGCTTTCATGTTACTGGGTTTGAGTGGATGTTAAATGTCTGTCGAGGACATGACAGCATGGTGTAAGCCAACCCAGGACTGACCCAAAGGTAGTTCACATCAGGGTCATAGCACTCCTTTGTCTTACAGTTTGGCCTGGGGGGGGGGGGGNGGGGGGGGGGGGCTATAATGGACCACTAAAAAAGGAACAAAGGTCCTCACTTAAGCCCATTTGTCCCCCCCAGGGTCATCTGAGAGCTTTCTCTAAGCAGGAAGTCTAGGTATGCTGAATAGTACGTGCCCTCTCATTTAGCCCTGTAATGATACAGCTGCGCTTTCGAAAACTATTGCAGTCGTTTTAAGGCAGTCAGGCTGACATTATGCACTCAAAACTTCTAGATTGTTCGCTAACTTTAGATTCCTTGAGATGGATTTGGAAAAGCTTCTACAGATACTAGTATGCCTGTTTTAGCGACTACTCGGAACAAACGAAAAGAGGATGAGCACAGGAGCTGTTTGCCTGGTCGTCCGACACGCTTTACAAACTGAACTGAGATCCAAGTTACATTTTCCTTTTATTACCACAAAGATCAGATAATTCGTTTCAAACATACAAAAGAATTAAAATGATCACAGCAATTAGAATGATGAAGGGGCCAATAAAAAATACGGCGATCCCGCTCACCCTCTCTTACCTGCTGCAATGCAGGTGAACAGGTGCTTATATTAACTACGACTATCACCACCATATCCATGTGACCCAAATTATCATAAAATCACCTTGGTTATGCAATCCCAAATGCATTATTATCACAAAATATTTAATTCATTCAAATTCATTCTGAATTCATTCACTGCTTTATGTACTAAGCACATGTGGCTCTGTCTTGGTTGTTACGTTGCTTAATTGTTTGCTCTTAAACCGACGTTAAATTAACTTCTACACATTAAAGATGAGACAAGATCACTGATTTATTTTATTGAAATGGTGTGAAATGACTTTTAGGTGCTTAAAGGAATGCTTGTTTTAATTTAGTCCAGTGCACTTCAGGGAAATGTAAAGACAAATATAGAACAGCAAAAATAAAAAGTGTTTTGAGGGAAAGGAAGATTTGGGGGATTTTTTTAAGTGAAAAAAAAAAAAAGTGAAACGAATGAGTTCCCCCTCGTGCTTGTGACTAACTTGTCTATGAGTCACATAGGAGAAATCACCACTGATTTATGTAGGAAATGAGGAGGCGTCTTATGGAGTAGATATCGCTTTAGGATTTTTAATGAGTCACACATTGTCTGCATGTTTACAGTGTGGCAGGACCTCTCATGCTTTCATCTCTTGCCACTCAGAAGATGTAGCCACAACAGTTTTACACATACTGGAAAGACTAAGACTTGTTTTTATCTCTGCACTCCTGGTGTGGTAAGCTCATTTTTCAGCATGGTGTTTGAAGTCTGGCTATAATACTGCAGCAGGTTTTCTTTTTATTCCTCTACGAAAAGGTGAAAGTTTGAACTTGTGATCAGTTGTGTATCTCAGTATTTTGCAAGAGACGGTGTCCTGATTTCATTTTTATCTGTATGCTATTTCTTTACGTGTTCTACTTCTCTGTCTCTCTCTCTCTCCCCGCTCTTGCTCATAAACGCAAACTTTACAGCATTTTAAAGAACTAGATTACAGAGCTGCACTTTATGGGTCTCAGTGAAGCAGTGTATCCAAAAACCTCTTTTGTTTTATTTTAGATACCATTCAAACGCTATTTTTTTTAAACATTCATCTTTTCTCTGGTACTTTGGTCTCAAGAAATATCCAAAATCTAAATGTAGAAACAGCCACAGCTTGTGAAATATCCTCAGACATGAAGCATCGACTACCTCAGCTGACATGCAGCACAGGGGTTCCCGTTCCAGTGAGACATTGCTGTTGTTTTTGTGTCTTATCACATCTCTGAGACGTGGAACACAGAGATCAGTGGCTTCCTGTCTGTGCGCGCAGGATCCAGGTTTTATGATGTAATCCAGAGTGCGCTATAATGGGATCTGTCTTCACATGAGGAGTTATAGACACTTTCAGATTCCAGAGGCTCATCTCTCCCTGGTATCAAGTTGGGTTTTTAGCTTCACGCTGTCTCTTCAGTACCAGTGGCGGTCCTCTGGCCCAGCCCGCCACCCGGCACTTCTCACAGGGTGGGTATGTGGGAGCCACAGACATGCACAGCTGGTAGACATCTTGGCTCAGAGAGAGGAGGTTCAGCTGTTGCCAGGCAGCTGCTCATATATCACTTTAGAGGTGTCTTTAGCGCTCTTACAGGATCTTTTTCTTTAGACCCAACATCTTTAATAATGATGCTTTTTTTTGTTTTTTATGGCTGATTGTTCAAAGGTGAGAGGAAAAAATCTTAATTTGAACATTGGCACGGTGGTTGCGACATTGTCCTCAGCAAATCCTCTTTGTCTTGTTGATTTCCTTCCTCTGTTCAAAATGCACCGATCCCATTGGTCTTCACTCTGAGGTGTTTGTGTAGCAGGAGCTCGGCCTTGCGACCTCATTTCCTCTTCCTGTCCCGCCACTGTTAATAATAACCCCTGTTTGTCAAACCCCACTATTCCTAGGGGGTATATTTAAGAAGTCCCAAATCCATATCCCCATCCGCAAAAGTGAGTCAGCTGATGGCTTTTCCAACATCAGTTATTCCAGGCAGGAAAGGAAGGAGAGACGGAAAATCTGCTAAAATATTACCCTTAATATATTTAGTTGATCATTGAGACGATCTGACTGCAGGATATTCAGAATGGTGACAGAGGTATTGGAGACTTTCTTCGTGGGCGTGAGACACCCGAGCTGCCGAGACTAATTGAAATTTGCTGACCGTTAACGTAATTTGCTGACCTATAAGCCAATCAAATTATTGGTCTGTAAAAGACCTCTAATTTCATTTTATCTTCTCTTTCTATACATTCCTAAAGTACTCACGTGCTATTTCCATGCTCTGAAGGACAGAGTTTGTGAACTCTGTGTGTGTGTGTGTGTGTGTGTGTGTGTGTGCGTGCGTGCGTGTACATGCAAATAGCTGAACTGGAGACGATGACCTTGCAAAAAACAAAACATCTACTAAAATGGGGGAAGGGGGTTATACTCTCCCCTTGATAATTGTCACGTCTTAAAAGACAATACCAACAATATTACATGTTTGAACCTGATAAATACAACCTGCCTGCATGTTACGTTACCGTGACAGCCATTTCCCAAAACATACAACTGGAATGGTAAATATTACAATTGTTTTCCTACTTTCCAGTCTGCCATTGTTTTCAGTTCATTCTAGTATGCTATAAAAAAAAAAAAAATCAACCTGTTGAGACCTGAAACCTGTTTGAGATAATTAATACATCATATCTATTACATTTTTTTTAACCGGTCCAACAAGGAGCTGCACGGAAGAAAAGGTATGATGTATGTCTTCACCAGGGAATATAGCGTTTTACCGAGAAAATAACCGTTGGACGTGTTAGCACGTGAAACTTTGAATTTTAAGGTGTATCACCTTTACATTTCATTTTGAAAGATAAAGAGATTTGAGGAAAAAAACAACAACAGGAAAACTAAAATAAGGTTTTGTGTTTTGGAATATTTTATGCTGGTAATATTTATTGAGCATAAACATGAAAATCACTGTAATAAATTGCTGTGTGTGTAACTCCTTCGAATAACACTCAACAAACACCTCAAATGTTGGCGGTTAGAATGCTACACACCCTTTTGAAACACTTCCATTAGTTTACGTGAAGCGGTGGTGTTGGGGTGTAGCTGCAGCAGTCCAGACCTGTTTAATGTCTGTTATGTAACCACCCGTCTGTTTTGCCCGAGTGATTTTTGAGGTTGAGGATGACTCTTTCAGGATGAGCCTCCCTCCTCCTCCTCCTCCCTCTTCCTCTCCCCCTCTCCCTCCACTGTTCCGTTGCTGTCTTTGAGGCAGGCATCTCCGTGACGATGGCACAGCCACGCATTGTGCGAGGTTCCCCACAACACTTCGGAGGCCTCTGAATGATCCCTGAGGAATGCCAGCATTCCCACTCATTCCCTTGCTGCACTCTCCCACAACTAATCCACACCCCTTCTCATTTACAAATGCCCTCAGCCTCCGCTCTTGTATAGCTCTGCTCTCCTTCCTCCACCAGTCGTCTGTCTCCCTCCTCTTTTATTTTCTCACCATTGTGCTGTCTTTGTCTATCTTTTACTCTTCAGTTTGTAATCATACTTTTTTTTTTTTTTNCTTTTTTTTTTTTTTGCCCTCGGGTTTACTGATATGTGATGGTTTTTCTAGCCGTGAAATGGGATTAGAGGCTTTGGCTAGCAATGGAAGACAGTGTACGGCCTTACTGTTGGAGTTGGTTGCCAGATCATGTGATCATGATGATCCAAACTCCCTGCTGACATTTGGCATAATGTGCCAGAGCTGGAGGGGGTGAACATACTAGACCTTTGCTGGGCCTGATGAGACAATGACAGGCAAACAACAGAGACAAAGCCTTAAAAAAAAAAATCCCTCTCTCGGTGCTGGGAGCTGAATTTAGCAGTGTTCCTCACAGGCTTCTGAATGCGTTTGTGTCCGTCCCTTTATAGATTATATATCATTAGAGAGATATTCAGTGTTAGTATGGACAGGCTGAGATCATTCGGTTATGTAATTTTTACTATTCAGTGTTTTAGTTGCAGAGGTTATTGTTGGGCTGATGGCCAATTCTCATTTTGTATTCTGACCATATAACAGACTGTTTAAAGGACCATACAAGTCCTTTTGCATGTTTGAGCCCAATAAATACTAACTGCATACATGTTATGTTATTGCCAAGTAAACCTGAAACTATATTTTAGTTTTTTGGAGGTTTTTTATTGCCAAATTCCCTAATCTGTAAAAAAATCAAATGTTCAGGTGATAATTAAATTCAGCGTTTCGCCTGCTAACATTTATGCATGATTATTGAATGCATGGCTGTTTTAAATTCTTGCTAAAAGCAGTCTTCTATTGGGACTATATTACCTGGACACACACTTTTTCTTCTGTGCCAGTTGAATTAAGTAACTTCGACAAAAAAAATGTAATCAACGTCATGTTCGCTATGATGAATTGCCCGTCTCAAGCGCGTTTCAAGGCTGTACATTTTTATAGCAGGTTGGAATGAAATGAAGCAATGGCTGCCTGGAAGGTAGAAAAACAAATCTAATTTAAAATCTAACTTAAAGTTTGGTTAAAATTCACTAAACTATGTAGCCACGGATGAACTAAAATGTATTAAGATTTGTCTTTTATATATCTTTATTACTGTTGTCAGCGATATTATTGTTATTGGTTTTATTCTAATTACTGTTTTTGTTTTTTTTTTAAAGTAAATTAATACTTGTTTTTGTGTTGAGTGTTGGGACAACGGGTGCAAATTAGCTGTTTAGCTAACCCCGGCACATTTACATTGGCAATATTTTATTGTCAATATTAATTAATGTGCAATGTCCCATATAAGAAGTAAATAAAATAAATAAATAAAATGTTGGCAGTAATGTATTTCATATGCAGGTTATTGGGCTCAAACATGAAAAATCACCGATATGCTTCTTTAATCTGTATAATTGAAGTTTTAATGTATGTGTCAATGCACATTTGCTTGTTTTTTGAGGGTTTTTTTGTGTGTCTGGGTCCCAAGGAGCTAGTTGTTTCCATAAATATAAAAATTTCCCACGTATAAACACATTTTGTAAAGCCATATATGAGCCCCCATAATTATGACTTACCCCTTGCTTCCGCTCTGGATACTGTGTGTGTGTGAACATTACATTAGGCATTTCCTGTTTGTATTACATAAAGGGAAGCCCCCTTCCCAAACCTCCAACGAACCTCCTCAGACAGGAAGTAGCGGTCACTATTTTCTCGAGGTCATTGCTCATAAAGTACATCACCCACCCACTCAGAACAGCCAGATTCTGACACGCAGCCTTTACGTGACCCCGAGAGTTCATTTCACCAACAAACTTTGATTTTGTTCATAGATAATGAATTTGGAATGTGATTGCTGTGGTTTGTGTGTGTGGTCCGCTGTGATGTTCGTCTGTTAAATTCCATGAAAAGCCTGAAATAATATTTTGCCTCTGAGCCGGCCCCGCCGTAGTAAACCAGCGTTAAACAATCAGCTGTTTATTGACCGCTGAGGTGGGAACGATTTTGTGGCATTTGCCTACAATCAGCGTGGAGGTGACGTCACCGCCTCCTCACTGTTCCACGTCGAGACCAGAGTGAGAAAACACACAGTTTCAAAGCTCCTCATGTTTACAGCTGTTCCATCTAATCACACACACCCTCACACCCATTCATAACAACTGATTTAGGGTGAATCCGGCGGTGGCAGCTCCTTGTCTTCACACGTGTCTGTCTGTGGATGTGTCAGGCAGTAAACCGGCTTGTTTGCTCTTTTCATTGGAGCTGAGGAAGGGGCCTTGGAGTGTTTCCCAACATCATGGCTGTGGCAGACTCTTGGTGCTGTGCCAGGCGGCTGAGACCCAGCTGTTTATAGGCTCTTGCCTGGATGGCGTATCTGTGGGACCGTTTGAAGATGAGAGCCCTGTTTATATTCAAACCACCGACTCGCTCCTCAGACTCAGGGTGGCAGAAGGCTCCAGGAGAGAGAATGCTGAGTAGTAGCTAGAGGGACAAAAAGGAAGTTTGCCGTTGGACCTGAGAACCTCAGGGGAATCCTTTCTGTATTGTTCTATAGCACTTTGGCAAGGAGGGGAGGGAGTTACTCCGCCTCTTTCCCTCTTTCCCTGCGTCCTCTTCCTTACCCTTACAGCCCAACTCTCTACTGAGTTGCCGTGCTCTCAGAAAAAGGAAGCCTTTGAACACTATTAATGTTTGGATTTTAAAAGGAAAGAAGCTTTGATCTGGGTAATCTCCGCACCAAATGCTAAGCAGAGAGGTGAGAGGGAGGGAAGGTAAGTTTGCTTTGCCTGATCTCAGACTTATTTTACCTCCAGTCATAAAATCTGTTTGACCTTTGATTATTTGAGGGAGCGTTTCGGCCTTGTGTATTCTGTACTGCGTCACATGTGGAGTCCTACCCAGGCCAGCCGCCAACTGCGTTCACGTATGTAAATAATGTCTGCCTTAGACACACTCGCTGGACTAAAGAGGATGGAGGAGTATCTCAGGTATTAACTGCTGCAATTCTGAATTCTCTCAAATCGGCCGACTGGTTCGCTGTCCAAATGTTCGGAAACTGTTTCAGGTACTAGACTTTTATGGCATGTTTTGATCAGTTGAGGAATGAAAAAAGCCCTGATTACAGTGGAAGATTATGGGGCGACAGCAGACCAGAGCAACGTGACTAGATTGATGGCAGATTCTTTTATGCTGCTGTGATTAGCTTAGCGGGTTTCAACTTAGCACAGCCGCTCAGCCAAAAGAAAAGAATTAACCTTTGGACCCCAGTGTAGATTTTCTCAGGTATTAACTGCTGCAATTCTGAATTCTCTCAAATCGGCCGACTGGTTTGCTGTCCAAATGTTCGGAAACTGTTTCACTTACTAGACTTTCATGGCATGTTTTGTCTTTTATACAGAAGTAACTTTTACTCTTTCATAGGCATAAGACTACCAAACATTACGACATAACCTCTGAGCGACATATGTTAGCAGGAATTGTTTTACGGCTTTGTGTTGTGTTCATCCACTCAATATTTTTAGATGCATCCTTTTTACAATTCACACTGGACTTATTGTCCCACGGGTTGGACAAAACTGTTATGTTGCCAAGCTAAAAATGGAGTAAAGTGTCTGGTGGTCAACAGAAGGTTCAGAGGCGGATTTGTGGATCTCTGCTCATTTTCCCAGCCTTTAAATTTGGTAAAGTAGATGAAATATAGGGGATTGTTACTTGTGCATACTAGTATAAAATGACAATGCTTTTATGGTACTGTTGATGTTTGTGGTGCTTCCTGTTGGATTTTTGGTGTATATAAATACTTTATTATGTTTCCCTGAACTCTTCCTGCTCCATATTTTCTCTCGCTCAGGGATCCTTCTCAAAGATGGCAGCCTGCACCCGGCTCTAAGGCGGCCATGTTGGTGAAAGTGAACAGCGTGAGCCGTGTCCAACCCAATCCAGCCGTACAGAACCACCCACATCACAGCACAAACGGCAAAACCAACACCTTCTCACTCCACCCCGCCACAAACAAGACGCAAGGAGGACATCAAAGCTCCACCCAAGCATACAAAACCACCCCTTCCGGCAAAATGCCAGCAGACACACGCCAGGCACATCACCTTAGAAAAGCCAGCAATGGCAGCTTCTGTTTGGTGACGTCAGATAGTAGCCATCCTAGTCCACTCCTTCACAGGTCACAAACCAACACGCCACGCCCCGTCTCCCCCCAGTACGGCTGCACCCTCCCAATCTATGATGAGCCAGTTTCAGAGTGTCCCATATATGATGAACCCCCAGTAGACATGGAGGTAGAGGGGGCTCACCTCTACAACGGTCCACCTCTGTCTCGCCTGACACCCAACCACAACCTCCAGAAGCCCAGGCTCCTCCAGCACCCTGTTTCCTCTCACCCAGGCTCCAGACACAAGAGGAACCCCTCTTCCTCAGATTACAGTCCAGCTGGCCTGGAGTGCATCAAGCATATGGTTAACGTGGACCCCAAACAGGGACATCTACAGGGCTCTCCTGTACCCACACGTACCCCCTCCCCTACCTCCAGGCAGGACCCTGTCTTGACCCAGCCTCAGCCACATCCCCAGCACCAGGCCCACTCTCTGCCCCAGTCTCGAGGCCAGCTGAGGGACAGAGAGCCAGGGACTTCAGGCCCAAATACACTGGACAAGAAGCAGAACTGGCGGGCTCTGGAGGCCACCGTGCAGCGCGCAATGGAGGCCCGACACAGCAGACAAAGCAGCCAGGCCTCGCAAGACTTTCCTAACTCGACCCCACAGGCCACAGCAAATTATCAGGATTCTGGCTACTCCACTGGCCCCTCCCCAAGTCTGAGGAGAAAGAGCAGGAGGAGGGTGGGAGCTGGCGGTGGAGCCGGCGGCCGGCCGGGGTCGGTGGGCAGCAGTGGAGAACTGTGCGCCCTCAATGAGAGGCTGATGGCTGAGATGAGGGAGGTGGTGAGTCGTTCCAACACGATGAAGGAGATGAGGGCAGGGCTGGAACCAGAGGTCGGGGGTAGAGGGGTCATACCTCGAACACGCTCCCCTGCAGATTCACTCAGGTGGTATGGTGGAGGACTGGGGTCCGCAGGCAGGTGTGCATCACGAGAGGACCTCTCTGAGACCGCCCGGTCACTGGGCAGGGCGGGTAACCAAGGCAACCCCCTGCTGACCCCCTTAGAGTTACCAGGGAGGCAGAAAAGGACCTATGAGAAGGTGGACACCCTAGAGATGAGTGTCACCAGCCAAGCCAGCCTGTCCTCACCTGAGACTCCAGGGCCCCCATCACAGGTAAGTTCACATCCTGTGCACAAGCATCCATGAAAGAAGTTATTAAATTGTTGTAATGACAAAATAGAGATTGTAAAATACAGGTTATGGCTAATAGTTTGTATGGATTTGGATTTTTTTTTTTTTGTTTTGTTTTGTTTTTTTTTTGTCCAAAAATGCTTTGATTACAGGTGTCTCTTCAGATCATCAGACTAGAAAGGAATTCTCTCATGGTGTCAAATGAGGCCAAATTATGCCTTAATGAAAGCATCTGCATATTATGGAAATTTTTAGCTGCTGCTTTTGTATTGTTCTGTGTGTGTCTGCTCCTCAGAGAGCTATAAATGAAAGAATGGACAGATTGTTTCAGAAATATTCCTCCTGACTGTTAGAGAAAGTATTTTTGTATCTCAGACAACACAACAGATCTACTTTTATTAGGCTCATGAATGATTTTATATTTTGAAACAGCAGAGCACTGAAATAAATGTAAATATGGACGGACGAATCGTGGTTATCTTGTGCACATGGCAAGAGAACTGTTTGACGTCTCGAAATAGTTACGTAAGTCGCAGCATGTGGAGTTAAAGCTCCGTTAAAATCTGCTACTTCTAATCTCCAAATCTCCTTTTGCAACAGAATCAAACCCCATACCTCCGTACGTTATAGTTTTTATTTCATATGTGAGTTCCGTGGCTACGCTACAGCTACAGTAATGAAAGTTTGATTCAGCTAGTAATTGTGGGACAGAATCAATAATTAGAAAAGAACACGAGGCATTTTGTGATTCCGATCCTGAATGACAAACTGGCCTCAGGACAGCAGGCAGTGGACGCCACTATTAAAGGACCATTAAAGGACCACACCACCCATTTTGCATGTCTGAGTCTAGTATATGCAATTTTCATACATGTAACGTTACTGACAATCATTTCCCAAAGCATACTACTGGAACGGTGTATTAAAAATGTTTTTCCTACCTTCCAGACCACCATTGGTTTCAGTTCATTCTGGTACGCTATTAAAATCAACTTGTTGATACTTGAAACGTTCTTGGGATAGGTCTTGAAATAGGTCATCATCGTGAACAAGATGTGTATTCAGGTTTTTTTTTGGAAGTTACTGTATGTAATTTTAGCGTGTAAGTGCTATAAAAAGCGCAGTGTGAATGTATGTCTCCACCGGGGAATACAGTCCTAAAAGAAGACCTGCATTTATCAAAAAATTTAAATGATTGTGACTTCATAAGGCTGTGTAACTATTAGCAGGCAAATTTTTAAGGTGGGTGTATTGCTTGAATATTTGATTTTGAAAGATTAAGAGATTTTGCAAAATATCAGGAAAACTGAAATATTGTTTTATCCTTTGGGAAATGATTATCAGTAACGTAAGATGTACGAAAATTGAATATATTAGCCTCAAACATGCAAAATGGGTGCTGTGGTCCTTTAATGGCCGCAGTCCCAACATTACCTGTCATCCGCTTAGCATCATCCATCTGCCGGGCTCTGCAGGTATCGTATACTCATATGCCGTTTTAATTCCTGGGCATCTGAGGTCCATGCCAGGTCAGAGAGACTCAGGACATGGCTTCCCTTGGTCAGGAAGGAGGACCGCTGTGGCCCATATGGTCCAGGCTTGGCAGGGAGAGGAAGAGGAGGAAAGGGATGCAGAATGGTACTGAGTATGGGTACCATGCAGCAATAACATGTTAGACAACAGCCAAGGAGAGTTGTGTGGACCCCCTAAGTCTGTCCTGGAATGTTCTTCAGACATGCTGTTACATCACTCCCATGCATACACACACAGATTAGGAACCACACAGTCGGACCATGTGGAGTTTTACATTCTCTTCTCGTTGAAATTGTTCAACAAAGACATTTCCCGCTCTATTGGTATTGTAATTCATAGCAGGACTAAATGACTGTGTACCTGTAAGATGTCAGCGTAAGCGATCCCGAGCAGTTTAAAAACCGTTTGACTCCGTCCAAATACGCTGCCAAAGCTGAACAACAGAGATCTGCTCCGGTTGATCGAGTATCCCAAAATGTAAAGTCCAGGTTGTCTGGCACTCTCCAGCTCCACATGACTTCACAGCCTCATTAAAAAGACATGTCAGCGTGTTTTATGTTCCATGAGTAAATTTGAGCTTTGATTCTGTCTCTGGTTTTGTGTTGTTTCTGGCTTTTTGCGGCATTTGGGTTACTGCCTTTCTCTGTTAAGGGAGATGAGGTGATCCTTATGGTTAGGGATGGGCGATATGGCCTGAAAATACAATCTCGATTTTTTTTTTACACTGATGGCCGATACACTGAATGTTACAGTTTTCCACCTACAGACCCGTTTGCTGCACGCTGTGAAGTGTGCAGCAAACAGGTCTGTAAAGTTTATAGGAGCTCTGCGCCGTGAAACGCAAAACCGAACAACTTCCAAATGATGAAGAGACGTTACCTTTTTAGAAACGAGCTCATCTTCAGTCCAAGTGTTTGTTAGCATCTTGCTGCACGTCTGACCTGCTGAAAGCTTCATGGGCGTGACATCAATGAACGTGACGGACTGTTGATTGGTAAAGTTGGAGACCGTGTCCATGTCCACTGCAGGCGGAGCGCGGACCCTCACGGACACACAAAAGTATAAACAAGGCTTGTAGGTTTAACGCGCTCAAAACAGGAACAGGCTTGATTGACGGAGAGCGACCCGTTGCTGCATTTTCCCCGTTAAAAATAGTTAGATAGTAGTAGTTTTTTAAATCTCGATCTTCCGATTCAGCCATTTTACACATCGTGCCAAAACATAAAATCGAATTAATCAATTAAATTGATTTATTGCCCAGCCCTACTTATGGTCATAAACTCCATAGTAGAGATCACAAGGGAATCTTTTGTGGATCTTACCTGTAGTTTTTCGGGGGAGAGGTGAGTCTGGTAAGGTCAGAGTTCATGTGGATTTCTTATTTTGGCATTAGGAAATTAATGTGCCAATCCTGCAACAATTCCCCCTGGAGCCTGAGCACTGCAGAGCAAAAGGCAGCCCAGCCATCACAGTTACAAAGCAAAGACACTGCAGCTGCGCGCACGCACACACACACACACACACACACACACAGTTGTACTTTTACTGCACTAATGTTTCTCCCCCTCTCTCTCTCTCACCTCCCCCCTCTTCTGCTTAACTCCTCTTCCTCTCTGTTCTACCTCGTTGCCCTTGCTGTGCTGCAGGCGGGCACCCTAGAGTTGCAGGCTCAGTTGGAGAGCAGGAAGAAAAGTATGGTGGACGGACGGACCGCCTCGCTGGGCCCCCACCACCCTGCTGCCCATGACAACAGGGAGGGAGGCGACGGGGCAGGAGGGAGGCCAGGAGGATCTTCCTACCAGCTCTCCTACGCCACTCTGCGGCAGCCGCCACCTCCGGACATGGGTATGGAGGACTGGGCGAGCAAGCACCTTAACATGCACACACAAGGCCTGTTCCGTCGCCGTGTCTCCATCGCCAACATGCTGTCATGGAACCGCGGATCCATCAAAAAGCCCATGCTCGTCACCAGCAACCGAGCCGTCAGGAAGGAGGCCTGCGAGATGTTCAAGCTCGTGCAGGCCTACATGGGAGATCGGCCTTCGCGTTTGGACCGTCGCCACTGTGCCCTACTCATCGTCACCAAGTGCTGGGACATGCCGGGGCTGAGGGACGAGCTATACGTGCAGCTGGTAAGGCAGACGACAGGGAACGCCACGCCCAGAAGTTTGGCCGCGGGCTGGGAGCTGATGGCTGTCAGTTTGGCTTTCTTCGCACCTTCGCCCAAGTTCCGCTGCTACCTGGAGGGCTACATCCAGAGACACACAGAGCCCGCCAGCGACAAGAAATGTGAGTCTCAGACTGAGCAACAGGGTGGGTCTCCTTTCTCTCTTTCTTTTGTCCATCCCTGATTTGTTTCCTCGTTGTTATCTTTTGCGTGAGCCAGCATCTCTTTTTTATCCTTCCTTTCTTTTTTGTGTTTTCTTGTGGCATTGCAGTTTAATGTTGTCAGTCTATTACGACCATGGTAAAAAAAAAAAAAAAAAGCACAGCATTGCTTATTTAGCTTGATAACGTGATATTGTAGGCTTGGTGTTTATTTGATTATGAGAGAGTTAAACTTTATCTTCTGTTTTCCACAGTGACTCAGTTCATACTGGAACAGCAGGATCTGAAGCTGAAGAAGAACTCAAAGTCCAGAAAGAAGCGCAAACAGAACACAGATGAGGAAGAAGGTAAAATTTGAGTGTTTACCCAAATATTGTCTCAAGAAATCTGGATTTTCCGTAATTTCCATTTGTTCCAGATGATCTTTGATGAGCATAAAGAAAGAGGGAAGGGAGAACAAAGATGATTTTCCGCTCTGCTCTGAAGCTGTTTTTAGTCTGTAAGCGATTCAAATCAAACATATCGTTCCCAGTAGAATGCCTGGACAGAGTGGGATGGAAAGTTCTGCGCTGAGCAGTTCTTCAGATGAGTACATGCTGATGTCCTCGCAGACACAGTGAATGGGTTTCACAGAAGATGTGGCTGAAAAAAAGGAACATATGTAGGATGAGAATTTCAGAGGGTTCTCTGCACACAAAGCACAGCACTGTGAGTGATATTAACGGCCTCTCTTCCAGTCTGACATTACAGCTGGCCATTTAAGGGATACCTACTCATTGGCACGTTCCCTCATTATGGCAGCCCACAGCACCAGTTCTGAGTTTGTCATCAGAGAGGAACCCAGTCATCTCAGCAGACGCTGCAGCGGTCTCCCCACACATCGTGCTTCAGTGATTCAGACGCAGGACTTAATGCTGAATAACTTCAGCTGACTAAGACGGCAAAGAGAAAGCCTGTCCACACTTCTGACTCACTCTCAGCTCTTTAACCCTTCTGTCTAAGGGCACGATTACTAATCGTGCTGAATCGTGAACAACAACCAGAAGAAGTCTCTCGCATCCACAAAATCAGCTTCGTGACAGCTGTTGTCCACTTGATGTTGTCAGAGAGTTGAATCGTGTGCAGCTGTGACCCTTTCAGTTGGAGACATCAGTCATGGCTTTGAAACTTAAAGGACCATACTCGTGGTTTTGCATGTTTGAGCCCAATATATACAACCCACATACACGTTATGTTACTGACAACCATTTTCCAAAACGTACTACTGGAGCGGTAAATATTACAATTGATTTTTCCTACCTTCCAGGCTGCCATTGATGTCAGTTCATTCCAGTACGCTATAAAAAAAAAAAAATCAACTTCTACAGACTTGAAATGCACTTGAGATACATAATCCATCACAGCGAACAGAACATCTATTAATTTTTTTGTCGAAGAAAACATAGAGCTACACGGAAACAAATGTATGTCTCCACCAGGAAATGTAGTCCCAGGAGAAGCTTTTATTGAGAAATTAAGAACAACCGTCTGTCTTTTCTACATTCAGACGTATGTATTAGCAGACAAAACTTTGAATTTTAAGGTGAGTGTATTGCTGCGTTCGACAGACCTCAGAACTCAGATTTTTCTGACTTCTTACTTGGAAAAATGCGTTGGAACGGCACTAGAAGTCTGAGTTCCGGCTGGGAAACTAGGACAAAATGATCTACCCCGACTTACCGAGTATGACGTCATCAACATGGCANTCCGGCTGGGAAACTAGGACAAAATGATCTACCCCGACTTACCGAGTATGACGTCATCAACATGGCAGCGCCATGGAAGCGAGCTTTATGAATGTAAATGATCAGCTAAAAGGTGAATAAAGTATTTTTTCTTGCGTGAAATTGAAAGAAAAAGGTCAGAATATATCGCCAAGTTAACTATCTATTTTGTATAATAACTGTTTTTCATTGATACGTAAGTGTAAATAATTTCATAATATTACTTCTCTGCACAAAGTTTAATACCCACTGTGATTAATATCATTGTAAAACAACACAACCAAACAGTCTCCTGTTTACTTAATGCTTACTTTAATGCTTACTTTAGTTAGAATTTATTATGTAGTTTAATTAATTTTACAGTATTTATTGGTGTTCATGCTTTTTTGATTACATTTGGCTGGAATTGTTTGAGGTTGGAAGTTGGAGCTTCCAACCTCAAACTTCAACTTCCAAGGTCTGTCAAACGCAGCATACCACCTGAACATTTCTGAAAGATTTGGCAAAATAACAGAAAAACTAAAATACAGTTTTGAAAAATGGTTGTCAGTTACATAATGTGTTTGCAGGTAATATTTATTGGACTTAAACATGCAAAATCACTGGTACTCTCCTTTAATTCTTCTGGGCTTGTGGCTTGGGGATGTGTCGGCTTCAGCCAGGACTTGGATGACCACCGCCACAAGTAAACAATAACCAAGATGAGACTGAAGTTGTCTTAGCGTCTTTTAATAGCTGCGTTTGAGGAAGTTAAGTTTAGCCTCAGCCGGGCGTCACCTGTTCTCAGCTCGACACAGAACCTTCACGCTCTTCATCAGCTCACGTTTCTCCTGGGCTTTGGTTGCCAGGCTGTTGTTGTTGTTTTCAAGCCATCATGTCGAGTCCATTTATTTATAAGCACATTTAAAAACAACACAGTTAACCAACAACCATAAATGCAAATATATAAGTACAAATAAATATATCCAAAATACAGAAATAAAACACATTAAAACACCAAGAGACAACATGAAAACAGAAAGATAAGGCACAATGAAACATAAGTCTACTGTCAGGCTGATTTGAAAAGGCCATGGAGAATAAATAAGTTTCTAGCTGTGACTTAAAATACGCCGTGATGGCGTATTTCAGCTTTCCAGATATTTTGCAGAATCTTTCAAAATCAAATATTCAAGCAATACATCCACCTTAAAAATCGATGTTTTGCCTGCTAATAGTTACGCAGCCTTATGAAGTCACGGTCGTTTAAATATTTCGTTAAACACAGGTCTTCTTTTGGGACTATATTCCCCGGTGGAGGCATGCATTCATTCCACGCTTTTTATTGCGCTTAATCGCTAAAATTATGAAACTTCAAAAAAACCTTAATACACGTCTTGTTGGTGATGATGGATTACCTATCCCAAGAACGTTTCAAGTATCAACAAGTTGATTTTAATAGCAGAATGAACTGAAACCAATGGAGGTCTGGAAGGTAGGAAAAACATTTTTAATTCACCGTTCCAGTAGTATGCTTTGGGAAATGATTGTCAGTAATGTTACGTGGATGAAAATTGAATATATTAGGCTCAAACTTGCAAAATGGGTGGCATGGTCCTTTAAATCTGGACTTTAGGATGACCAAAAGCATCTGGTCAGCAGATCTAAGTGATCTAGAGGGAATGTGGGGGCATAAGAGGTCATAAAAATGGGCGGTGTCAGCCCATTAAGTGATTTAAAAAGAAATAGCAAAATTTTAAAATCAATCCAATAGCGGACCGGAAGCTAACGGAGAGAGGCGAGTATGGGGGAGATGTGGTCAAGCCCAGCAGCAGCATTCTGGACCTGCTGCAGACGACTGAGGGATGACTGGTCGATGATGATGACTCCAGTATACAGAGAATTACAGCAGTCAACCTAGATGAAATAAAGCATGAATCACCTTCTCAAAATCGTGAAAAAACAGAAGAGGTTTGATTTTGGTTAGGAGTCTCAGCTGAAAAAAGCTGGATTTGATACCTGAATTTGTCAAAAATCACACCCAGGCTAAAATTACAAACGGTTTGCTGTGGTGTGTGAGCAGACCAAGGGTTCTATCAGGAGAGTCAGGAGGTCCAATCAGCAGAACTCTCATGTAAATATAGACCACCAGCGGTGTTAAAACCCTACGTCACTGCAGAACACTACACTCTTGCTTTTCCTCCCACTTAGTGAACCTCCTGTGTGTTGAGAGCTTTTGGGGGGAAAAAAGCCCATCTTCTCCAAGATCAAGGGAAGTTATCAGTATGATCTCTCTAATTAGACGTAATTATAGCCAAACTCGGTCAGATTAACAGCAGAAGTGAATGTGTGTGGGAGTCACCTGTTTGCTATAAATCTGAGGTCTTTGGCTGTAGGGTTTTTTGTTTTTTTTTTTGTTTGGTTTTGTTTTTTTTTTTTGTTTTTTTTTGGGTCTTTCTTTGTAAAAATCCCACCATGCAGTTTCTCGATCTGGCAATTCAGGTACCTGATATAGTTGAAATTTCAGGAATGGGAATGGACCCCATGAGAGCTCAGTGTTTGGTGTAAACCCCTGTTGCCACAGCAACAAAAGACGGGGATGATTTCTTTTTGTGAAGGCCTTTCTTTTCAGAAACTGCTATTTACAGAATTCCAGTGTTATTTTTCAGATTCAGAGGATTGGGTTCCTCTGTAACTTGTGTCTCTTAAGTTCGATGCACCAAAAAACGGTCTTTTTCCCCTCTGCAGCTCAACTCTGTGCCTGCAGCAGCTACATGAGGCTGGTAGCAGACAGGAAGCGCGTGTGTTTCTCATTCTCTACTGTGGCCTTTATGTCTGCTTGCGCTGATGAATCACCTGAAACTGGATGTGGAGGCCAGATCCTGCATCCAAAGCTTTTGTTCAACAGCAGTAAATCTTTCCTCGGCGTGACGGTTTAGCAGTGCCGGTTCTAATCCCCCATGTGCTAGAATTGCACAGTGAACATGTCTCCCCAATTACCAGCGCCTGCATGTCATACGCGGTGTGACATCTGTGGGAAAAAACACAGCTTCTGCTATTTGTGGGAAAGAATTTGGATCATGTGTTATTTTGTGTGTCAAGTCGTAATGCCAGATGCTTAAGGGTTTTAGGGATCTGTGGTAAGAGTGAGAGCATTATTTCTCGAGGAGTTTGGTTTTATTGCCTCTCTTGTTGCCAACAGGCCTGCCTATCAGCACGTATGCTAAGTTCTGCTACAGGAAACTGCAGAAAGTGGCAATCACCGGTGGCAAAAAGGTAAGCTGGAGGTTAATCCTTACATGTAACAGTTATACAGTTCACATATTTCACTTGCACATGATTTAATTGGAGGTATAAGCATGAAACCTGTGAGTCACGACTTAGTCACCCTGGACGCCATCAGACAGAGAGACATAATTATAGACACACTTACACACACACAGGTCAATACATAAACTCAGGGTCTGTCATAGCGCCTGCCAGATGTAATCACACATCCCAGCTGTTGTCGACTCAGCCATGATTACTGTCATACTTTCTGGCGTACTCGGCTTGTAACTCTTCCCCTCTCATCACCTCCCGCCGCTCCAGGGGCTACGCAAGCCCACCTTGGAGGAGATCGACCACAGCAGGCGGGCCATCGTCACTCCCTCTCTGTTCGGCAGCTCCTTGGAGGAGGTGATGGAGAGGCAGAGCGAGCTCTTTCCAGACAGGAAGCTGCCCTGGGTGCAGGTTCAGCTGTCCCAGTACGTTCTGGCACTAGGCGGAGCTCAGACAGAGGGTATCTTCAGGTACGACAAACCCAACTCACCCTTTATACAGCCTGACTTAATTAATACGCAAAGGGGATCTTATGTGTGTGTGTGTTTGCTGTTTCTATGTATACTGTATATTTATATCTATATATTTTGCAATGTGTGTGTGTGGTCTCCTGTATTTCAAAGTCAGCTCTGTGTACAGTACACAGAGCACCCAGCAGAACAAATGTCGCCCTGCTTTGCTCCTGAGACCGGCGCTGTTTAATTTGATACTTCATAATAAGTGTTTACGTTGCTGCTCAGGCTTTGCCTTCCATCTGACGCAGCAGCTCCACCGCCGCGTGTCGCTCGGTGTGTTTGTTCAAGATTTTCCTCCAGCAAATTAAATTCTGTAAGATCTTGACATATTTAGAAATGGTTTCTTTACAGCAAACACGCTGGAGGATCTCCCTGTGAACTCTCCTGAACGGGGACTTTTCCTGAACGGCACCTTGTTTGGTCGTAGTCTGTTTATTCTGTTTTTGTTTTGTTCCAAAGACATACCGCCAACCAAGAATGCAGTATTTTCAAACTCACCAGGCCATATTTGAAGCCAATTGAGTGTGCATGACTAATGGATTTGCCACAGGGCATGGGGAGTCTGTAAGCGTTTTAGGGGTCCCTCTAGTGGCCGTGGAGTGTTATAACATGCTGTGGAACGTCCGCAGGGTGCCTGGAGACATTGATGAAGTCAATGCGCTGAAGCTGCAGGTGGACCAGTGGAGGATTCCAGAGAATCTGTCCGACCCCAACGTTCCCGGTGAGGCAGGATGGACTCGTTTGACTCATGCATTGTTGCGTGTTTGCGTGTGTATGTGTGTGTTTAAAGGACCATACCATCTATTTTGCATGTTTGAGCTTAATATATTAAATTTTTCATACTGATAGTCATTTCCCAAAGGATATCACTGGAACGGTGAATTAAAAATGTTTTTCCTACCTTCCAGACCTCCATTGGTTTCAGTTCATTCTGGTACGCTGTTAAAATCAACTTGTTGATACTTGAGACGTTCTTGGGATAGGTAATCCATCATTGCCAACAACATGTGTATTATTCAGGGTTTTTTTTAGAAGTTTTGTAATTTTAGCGTTTGAGCGCAATATAAAGCGTGGAGTTAATGTATGTCTCCACCAAGGAATATAGTTCCAAAAGAAGACCTGCGTTTATGGAAAAATTTAAAGGACCGTGACTTCATAAGGCTGTGTAACTATTAGCAGGAGAAACATGGATTTTTAAGGTGGGTGTATCACTTGAATATTTGATTTTGAAAGATTAAGAGATTTTGCAAAATATCAGGAAAGCTGGAATACGGTTTTATCCTTTGGGAAATGATTGTCAGTAACGTTACATGTATGAAAACTGAATATATTAGGCTCAAACATGCAAAATGGGTGGTATGGTTCTTGTTTTGCTTCCTTTAACATCATGACCCAGCAAAATAGAATTATAGAATTATAAAATAGAAGAGAGAATTGTGCTTCCAGAATTATTGGCGTTAAACTTCCTCCTCTCAAAGAAATTCATAAGTCACATCTAAAAAAACGGGGCTTAAAAATCTTAAAAGACCTGTTATGATTCAACTTTATGTAGTTTAGCTGATTCAGTGTTGCACCTTTTAGCTGTTATTTATTGCTAATTAGCATTTTTAATGAGTCTTAGGATTCACTTCTTAGATTTATCAGATATATATGTGCAATGAATGACTGTTGTATGTTTATTGATTGTCTGTTTATGCATTATGAGCACACTGAGACTTCCTATAAAGTATTGTATGAAACGTGCATATTAAGAGCGTTTGTGTCTTCTCGGGCAGCTTCTCTGATGAAGCTGTGGTATCGGGAGCTGGAGGAACCTCTCATCCCCATGAACTTCTACAAGCAGTGTGTGAGTAACTGTGACGATCCGGCGGCGGCCATCACTGTGGTTCAGTCTCTGCCGGAGCTCAACAGGCTGGTGCTTTGCTACTTCATCCACTTCCTGCAGGTAAGCAAACACTAGCTAAACCCTGAGACAAATGCTAAACGGATTCCGCCGTTACAAAGGCCTGCTCCTAATCCTCTACTTTCTTTTGATGGTTAAAAACCAACGTGATCTTTAAACACAAAGGTTTTAAAAAGAACTGCTGCAAAAATATTGAAAACTCCTCATAAAATGGTTTAGTGAGAGGTTAAAAAAGTTTTGTCTTTTGCAAAGAAGTTATTTTTAGTGAGCACAAATATAAAATCAATGTAAATAAGACTAAGAAGTTCTAATTTTTCTTTAATCTTTTATGCCTTTTAATATCATGATGCCTTTAAAAACATTACTTCTACCATAAGTAATAAACTAATCTAAAAATAAGAATAATTGAATTGAAGAAGTACTGAAAGCAAATTTACATTCAATTTGAAATAAAAATGGAAATCTTGAAAAATAATTTGACTTTTTTGGTTAAAGTGAAGTGACTCATGCATTACATGTTGCAGGTCAAAGGTCAGCCTGTGTTTGCAGCCTAGCATCACTGCTCAGTCTTCTCTCTCTCTCTCTCTCTCTCTCTCTTTCTCTCTCTCTTTCTCTCTCACTCTCTGACTCTCACTCACTGTTTCTCTCTCTGTCTCTCTCTCTCACTCTCTCTCTCTGTCCCTCTTTCATCTGTCTCTCTCTTTCACTCTGACTCTCTGTCTCTCTCTCTGTCCCTCTTTCACTCTCTCTCTTTCACTCTCACTCTGTCTCTCTCTCTCACTCTCACTGTCTCTGTCTCTCTCGCTGTCTCTTTCATTCTCTCTCTCTCTCTCTCACTGTCTCACTCTCTCACTTTCACTCTTTCTTTCTGTCTCTCTGTCTCTCTGCTCTCTGACTCTCTGTCTCTGCCTTTCACTCTCATCCTGTCTCTTTCTCTCACTCTCTCACTCACTCTCTCTTCCACTGTCTCACGCTCTCTGTCTCTCTTTCACTCTCTCTCTCTCTCTCTCTCTCTCTCTCTAGGTGTTCGCTCAGCCTTCCAACGTAGCCATAACTAAGATGGACGTGAATAACCTGGCCATGGTGATGGCCCCTAACTGCCTGCGCTGCCAGTCCGACGACCCGCGGATCATCTTCGAGAACACACGGAAGGAGATGGCCTTCCTGAGAATGCTCATCGTTCACCTGGACACCAGCTTCATTGAAGGTGTGGTGTAAAGTGCAGAGATTGTCCTCCAGCATCTGTCCAACATCTGTCCACGAAACCAAACACTGTCACCTTGAAGACCACACTGGAATTTTTTCAGAACAGGAGGAGGAGAATATGAAAACTGCTGAACACAACACAGCAGCTTGGATTTTGAGAACTTGTGCTCTGTTTTCTCACAAAATCCACAGTGACAGCAACACGAGAGATGAAATAATCACGGGAACTCAGACTTTATCCGTGGAGCAGCTTTAAAGTGATTTTCCTTTATTGACTGTGTTTTCTAACCTCTGCATGTGAAAACAGATTTACTCTCATTTCTTACTGAATGGGTTAAAGTACTACGACTTAACTGTGTAACTGAGCTGTATAAAGTGAAATTCTTACAGTGTTGAAGCGTATTTACCTGCACAAGAATATTGTGCCGTCTGAATACAACAGAGGTCAGCCGCCTTATTTATAACTACTAAAGTCAGGTGTGTTGCCTGTCTTTCTGGCTCTCTGCTTTCATGCAAGTTTGTGTGTGCACAAAAAACTTCTTCTATCCTGTACAGAATCTGAAAAGTAATATTTGTAGTCGTGTCTTATTAATAAGCTTGCTTAGGTTGTTTTTAATCGTATTGATAGCTGCCTGTCTCCTCGTATTTCACCGTACGAGCGAAAACAAACCGTACCGCCACATTTATTTTGAAAGAGTACAAAGCCGCCATTTCAAAGCACAAACTGGAAGGATGTGCGGAAACAGCTGGCGGCACGTTCAAAAACAAGTACACATGAAAATACTTTGATTTTTTTTTTTTTTTTTTTTACAACTTGGAACACTCAAGCCAGATGAGAGTTGTAATTACAGTTTATGTGGTTGTGGTAATTATGTGGGAGCTTGGTTATTCAACTGCTAAAAGTCTTTCTCCATTATGTGTAAGAAATCTGTCAAACTGAGTGTTTTCTGAGTGTGTGTGTGTGTGTGTGTGTGTGTTTTTGGCTCAGGTCTTATGATAAAATGGGTGGATGTGAAAACTAAACATGGGCTCCTTAAGATTATTCTACACAGTCCCCTTCACAGATAGAGTATTAATTATGGAGCTTTGAGAATGTAGATAAGGCTTTTTTCTCCTCTCTCAGACTTTGCTAGTGTAAATAAATTCATCCTGTAAATAGTATAAACTCTCTGTGAGTGTATTCTAATGATCCAGGGTCAGGATGAGCTTTGTTGTTGCTAAAAGAGCAATAAAATGTGTGTTTTTGTAATTACTGTTAATCTCTCTGCTGTAATGGCCTGTCTTTTGAAAATAGGACTGATTCAAACCACTATCGTGTGAAAATGTGTGTTTGCGTACCTTCTTGTTATAACATGGAGTGACTGTCCATAAATAAAGGTTTGTTTTATTGTTGATTGGTTAGCTTGTGGTTTTTGTCTCGAACAATCAGCAGAATCTGAAACTTATTACTTGTTTGGCTCAATTTGGTCCAGTAGAGAAAAGTTAAGGAACAGGAAAGCTAACCTTCAAATAATTAAAACATTACTATATTCACCATATTTCCAAAAAACAAAAGTGATTTATACTTACCTGATAGATAGATAGATAGATAGATAGATAGATAGATAGATAGATAGATAGATAGATAGGTAAACAGGTTTTACCTTTTACTTCTCTACATCCTGTAAACAGCTGTAGTTGCGTTGGATGGCCAATAGGTGGCGCTACATGTCTAGTAATCTCTGAAAAGAACTACGGGGTCTTAATTGTTTTGGGTTTAATTACCTGCTTTAGGTTATTAGATCCAAATGTGTTGATATATGAGTGGCAAATTATAATGTTGCTCTCCGCTTTATTGATTTATCTGATATGAATTTTATTAATAAAATGTTACATGGGTTGTGGACAAAGCTGGACTTTTTCATTAATTAATCCTATATAATCCATAAAAAATTTTGCTTGAACACACGGGTTTAACCTAGACTGATTAAAATTAATAAACTTGACAAAGAAAAGCAACACCTGCAAATTGTGGCGATCGAAGCTCTTTATCACAAACACGAGGGCTCAGAGCCGCTGTCAGCGCATGCGCAGTGTTGCGCCATATAGCCCGCGCCGGTGGTGAAGCAACGAGGAGAAATTCAGCTGCGTGATCTGCATCAGACAGACGGAGGCGGCGGCAACTACACTTCTGAGGCATTTTTTACACCCAACCGGATAAAGAGTGACCGGAGAACAAGGTAGGAAATGAAACCCTTTCACCCTGTCGCGTTTTGGAGTTTAACATCCGTAGCAGCATCGTGTAGTTACCAGGGATGCAACAACCTAGATGGTGTGATGCCGCATGTCGGCTTTTTTGACTTCAAAACAAACGTGACGAAGTCGGTAATATGGTGTTGTGGTGGTACACTTTACGGTCCAATTTGTTATTACCGGCGTGTTTCTTGAATACCTTTATGCGTAGCAACGTAAGATTCGGGNGTCCAATTTGTTATTACCGGCGTGTTTCTTGAATACCTTTATGCGTAGCAACGTAAGATTCGGGGGGCTTTGCGGTTTCTCGCTGTGGAAGTTTAATACTATGCGTTTCCACGCCGCTTGTTTAATACGGCAAAAGTCTGAAGAAGTAGGCCCAACAGCGAGGCCCGCACTGCTTTGAGTGACAGCTAAGCGACCAATCAGATCTGAGTGTCCCGCCCACACAGTCAGGCTCGGCCAATCATATTCGCCTAAACCGCTGACATAGGAAAACGTTAATGTTGCGCTACGCCCACTGGTTATATGGACAATAAATAGTGATTACTGTACAGACAGGAACAATAGATACCTGAAAATACAGGAGATAACGTATTTTCAGTATATATTGTTCTGAAAATATTAAGACATAAGATGTATAATGGATGCGTGGTTGAAAAATAAAATTAATGTAGGAAGGCATGCATTTTTATTTGTTTCCATAGAATAGCTACGAACGTTTCAACGCCCTATAATAAAATGTATCTTGATGTAAAAAGTCAGTTTGTATATTTCTATAATCTGACAGGTTGTGGTATCAGCAGTTCAGTTCCGCGCCGTACCGATGTCGCTGTATTCCGTCTTCTGTTCAGGCCATTTAAAACTACCATTTCCCCTTACCCTCCAAATCTTACATTTTACTTAAATGTTTGTTGTCTGCCCTTTAAACATCTGCTTAGATAATAGCTTGCAACAGATGGATAAATTAAAAGGTCTTTGTTTTTGTCTCCTATTGTGTCTACACGCGACATTGCCTGACCAGAAAACACGTGGGCTGGGTCGTGTGGAGATTTCCGGTTTATAGGTTGAAACGAAAACCAATAACGCCCAAACTTTGTGTTCTGCGATTAGCAGTGCTGTACGCTGGATAAAATTAAGATGTTTCGGTATGCATAACATACATCGATCTTTTTTTAACCGGTAGCACAAGTCTGCCTAATATCATATGCATGACAAAAGAGGCACCGTTATCGTGGGTGTTGCTGTTTTCTATGAAAGACAAAAAGAATAACCTAATCCACCCTGAGCTGCTCCACATTTGCAGCTCCAAACAAATCAACGGTGGAGTGTATGCCTTTATTTGATGAGAAATGCATAGGCAGGGACCCCATTTGAGAGGAATTATGTTGCTGAATATATTTTTTTGCGGAATTAATTTTGGTTCATACTTACATAATCGCCTGCGGGGCAGCAGGAGCTGACTTCCTGCTGCTGACTGAGTGCCAACAGCAAAAAAAAGCAAAAGCTATAAATAACCTAATTGTGCTATCTTAATAGGGAGCTAAATAATATTGAAATAAAATGATTCCTAATTTTGACAAGGACCCTTATCGAAACCCTTAAGGACCCCCAGTTGTCCACCGATCCCATTTATGACCTGCTGTCCCACCTGATAGTCACAGAACATTCTGTATTATTAAACCTCTCATTACCATAAAAGAGCATGACTCACCTTTATAGATCTGTTTGCTCCACTTTACAATGTATAGCACCATGCCGCGTTGCACAAAAGATACCAATTATATGTGTTGTAACAGAACATACATAATCTATATGTTTTTTTATCTTTTTATTTGTAGTATCTCATCCCTTTTGGGCTGCATTTCGTGTTCTGCTGCCACACAGTAGGAGTTGTGTTTACTTGCTTTTTAACAACATAATTGCTACTCAGTTGCAAAGCTGGATTTGCCTTGTCAAGTTTATTTGTAGCCCAGTATCATATCCAGCATCTCAAAGTTACAGACCCACACAATATGGGTTCCCGACCAGCCCAAGCTCTCTAATAAGATGAGGTAAAACTCCCTAAAAACCTTATTGTACACGGAAAATGGAAAGAATCTCAGGAGAGGCTATTCAAAGAGAGCTTGCCTCTCCTCAAACGACCAGGTAAGACATGGGAGCCACAGGTGTAGAACAGGTAGTCTAAATTACAAAGATCAAAAACAAGGAAATATTACAGAATAATATAAACAGCAAATAATCAATGATCCAGTGCCTTGTGTAAAATAATTGCTAGCACTGAAGTGAGATATGAAGAGCTGACTGGATGAACATGTGAATGAAGAATGCTTTATCCTTTATTTGATGACTTCATGGCTGTTTTCATGGCTGGACAATCTCAGCTCATCTCATTGCAGTTTGTCGCCAAGCTCATATTATTGGAAGTTGATTAACAGCTGTGTGTCTGTATGAATGGACAGGAACAGAGGCTTGATGTGGGCAGTATGAGTAAGACGCCCCCTAACAGAAGAGGGATCAAATTTGAGGTGGGAGCTCAGCTCGAGGCCAGAGACAGCCTCAAAAACTGGTGAGTCATGGCCCCCGTTCATTCCTCACCATCTCTGGAAGCGTTCATTTCCTTCACTCTCTCATTCTCATGCCGTCCTGGTTGGGCCTGGCTTAGCTGTTTGGTATCACAACATACATTTAAAAGATTAAGAAAGGACTGAAGAAGACTAAAACCACGACACTTTAAAATCTTTGATTGCATCACAGCTTCTTTGCCAGCAAACAACTGTTGGTGATGGGTGTGTTCTTAAACAACCACCCACTGCCTTTGACCTGGAATAATAATAATGAAGGAGATGAACATGAATCTGTAGCTATTAATGTTTGAAATCAGGTTATGGTGCACTAGAAACAAGCTAAATTGGCATTGTTATATATGCAAAGAAGGCAGCTAATAATAAAAACTACAGGCTGCGTTAGCCGTGATCCCACAGTGTGTGCAGTCTGATGATAAGCCTCCGACAGACTGTGAGGTAAAAGCAACAGGTGATTTTACAGGTTTGAGCTGAATAAATATAACCCATATACACATTAAATTACTGCCAACCATTTTTCTAGACATATTACTAGAGCAGTACTGTTTAGATTTGTTTTTCCAACCTTCTAGGCTGGAAGTTTCATTTTGTTCCAGTAAGCCCATAAAAAAAAAGACCGTACCACCCATTTTGCAGCCTAATATATTCAATTTTCATACATGTAATGTTACTGACAATCATTTCCCAAAGCATACTACTGGAATGGTGAATTAAAAGTGTTTTTCCTACCTTCTAGGCCGCCATTGGTTTCAGTTCATTATGGTACGCTACTAAAATCAACTTGTTGATACTTGAAATGTTCTTGGGATAGGTAATCCATCATCATGAACAAGACGTGTATTCAGGATTTTTTTTAGAAGTTACATAATTTTAGCGTTTAAGTGCAATAAAAAGCATGGAGTGAATGTATGCCTCCACCAGGGAATATAGTCCCGAAAGAAGTCCTGCGTTTATCAAAAAATTTAAAGGACCGTGACTTCATAAGGCTGTGTAACTATTAGGAGGAGAAACATTGATTTTTAAGGTGGGTATATTGCTTGAATATTTCATTTTGAAAGATTAAGAGATTTTGCAAAATATTAGGAAAGCTGACATACAGTTTTATTGATTGTCAGTAGCCTTACGTGTATGAAAATCAAATATATTAAGCTCAAACATTCAAAGCAGGTCCTTTAAAATGAGACTTGAAATGTGCTAGAGATAAGTAATCCATGACAGTGAACCAAACATTGCTTGTATTTTTTGTAAAAGTTCCTTAATTTAACCGATCCCACACAGAGCTGCATTGAAAAAAATGTGTCTCTGCCAGGAAATAGGAGGAAATGACTTTTACAGAGAACGTAAAAACAACTATTCCTTTTGCTGAGTTAGCAGGTGAAACAGAATTTAAGGTGGGTGTATCATCAGAACATTTGATTTTGAAAGATTAGGGAATTTAGCCAAATAACAGATGAACTAAAATATGGTTTTATGTTTTAAAAATAGTTGTCAGTAACATAGCGTGTATGCAGGATTGTATTTATTGGGCTTAAATATTTAAAATCGCTGGTATGGTCCTTTTAACAATTGTAGAGTATTGTGATGATATCATTGGTCATTACTCCAAAATGGTGGCTCTAGATTTTTGGCAAATCCACTGATGGCTAATTAAGCGCTTTGGGTGACCAAACATAGCCTGTGACAGAAATTTAGAATGAAAACGAGCAAAAATGACGCATTTCTGCTTGCATAATTTTTTTTTTTCTCTCTCTGCTGGTTGAAGCACGACACTTCACCAGGCATTCATCGCCTGATCTGACATGCATCAAAGCCACCATCGTACCGTCTGACACATCCTCATCTCACTCAGCGTGACATGCAAGGATCTTATGAGATCGTTGCATCGCACGGTTTACCGGAGGCGTTGGCTTTGCCAGAGCTGTAAGATGAGATGTGCACTTACTGCATATAACCGCTCAAGCAGGAACTGTACGGACGGAGTGAATTCTGTCTTTGTTAACGCCGTGCTCCTTCAGCTGACATGGAGCGACTTTAAAGAAACAGTCGTCAAATTAACAGCAGTTAATATTTGCAAGTTTTTATTTATTCCAACGATTAGAATTTTAACACCCTAATCATATTTGAGGTAAAGGAAAAGTAGCACCCCCCCCGTAGACCTTTTCTCTCCCTTCTTATTCACGGCTGTTTGATTTTCTGTCTTCATGCAGGTATGCTGCCAACATAGAAAAGATTGACTATGAGGATGAGAAAGTCCTAATCCATTACCGGCAGTGGAGCCACCGTTATGACGAGTGGTTTGATTGGACAAGTCCCTACTTGAGACCTGTTGAGCGGATTCAGCTGAGGCGGCAGGGCCTGCAAGACGACGCCCCTGTACCTGTAAGCTAAGAAATACACCCATCCATGCTTTCAGTGTGTTGCATTCAGAGAGCCACTTCAACACTAGCTCATCTTCCACCAGCCTTCATTTTCATAGAGATTCTTTAATCTGTTTTTCTGAAATGCTGAAAAGTAATACTGTGCATGTGTGTACTGTTTCTGTGCATTTCCTCAATTAAGGGGTATCTATACCTCGTAATTTATCAATTGTTTTGGTGTAACTACTACTCGAGTATAAGCTGAGTTTTTGTTTTGTTTTTTGTTTTTTTTTCACAGCACAAATCGGGGCTCGGCTTATACATACATGAGTAATTCAAATCAGATCCCAGAGAACAAAATTTCCAGGGGTGGCAATACTACCCATTACTGCTACCCATGGAAAACAGTTTAAATCATACCTTAGAATGAGATATTTCCTGACAAAATGTGCTTATTCAGCACATTTTGCGGTAGCCAGTAAGCCGTGATCCGTCAGTTACTGTAATCAGCTGCTGAAATAAATATCATGTTTACCGGTACATGGATTATTTTCAGAAAATCACAGGATTACTATGACAATACCCAGAAAAACAGGTAATTTGCTAAACAAATAAATTGATGGAACAACATCAGGGGGTCTGCTTATATGCGAGTTTCTTTAAAAATCTAAATTTGCAGATCAAAATCGGGGGTCAGCTTATAGTCATGTATATACGGTATGTCTGTATTTGAAATGAATGCCTGTGTTTTTCCTCCAGGGGTTTCATGTGAATGACAAGGTCCTGGCCAGCTGGTCTGATTGCCGTTTCTACCCTGCTAAGGTTCTTTCCGTCAATAAAGATGGTGAGTATCAGTAATATAATGTTTATTTTTTTCAGATTATTGTTTTTTTAAAAGTGTAGCTGCTTGAGAGATGTCTTCAGGTGTGCTTCATGGTTTGCATTAGTTGGATCTCCTGTGTCCCCCCCAGCATCCTACACTGTGAAGTTCTATGATGGAGTCATCCAGACAGTGAAGGGGATGCACGTGAAGCCTTTTATCAAAGAGGTAAATTAATCGCTGATCATTAATCACCAAAATCTATTCAATGTAGTAATACTTGATGTCTAATTGTCATTCCTTGTTGGCCAACAGAGAGGTAGTACTGCTGGAGGGAAGTCGAGGTTCGCTGACAGGAACATGGTTCGGAAGGCCCCTAACCGCAGAGACAAGAGGCTTCAGGAGAACGGAGGAGGCCCAAAGAACAAGCGAGCCAGACGCAGCACGTCCGACCAGGAAGAGGACAGCAACAGCGAAGACGAGGAGCGCGAAGAGGCGATCCTCAACGAGAAGAAAGAGAAAACAGACAGCGAAGTAGAGGCAGCGCCTGCCATCAAACAGGAAGGGGATGTACTGCAGCAAGCAGACCAGAAGAAGCCCGGGCATGTGGAAAAGGAGACAGGACTCACAAATGGCATAAAGGTGGAAGAAGGGAATAAGCAAAAAGAGGAAAGCTGTCAGATTAACGGCGAGGTAAAAAAAGAGGAGATTGACACAGAACAGAGTGAAACTAAGCCATACACAGAGTTGCAGAAGCCATGCACAGAGTTGTCAAATCAGACACCAGAGCAAGGGTCTGTCACTATGACAACCACAGAAACCAATGGTGATGTGGAGCCGAAGCCCAAGAGCCAATCGGAGAGCTCTCAGCCTGCAGGGGAGGTGCCGCCTCCTCAGCCTGTCAAACGTAAGTGTCCATGGAAGTGAATCAGCTGTTAGAGGTTGAAAAGAAGTAATTGTGTGCAGCAAATGGCACGTGGCTAAAGAGTATATCGTCAAGACTCGAGGGCTTGTCAGGGTTTGCTTAACGTCTTTTCTTTATCTTTGGTAGCGGTCAGAAAGCAGGGCTTCCACAACCCCAACAGGTTCAGTAGAGAACCATGTGAGTATTTCCCAACACTCACTGATTAAACAAATAGTTATTTGCATTAATTGTTAAAGGACCATACCACCCATTTTGCACGTTTGAGCCTAATATATTCAGTTTTCATACATGTTANAAGGACCATACCACCCATTTTGCACGTTTGAGCCTAATATATTCAGTTTTCATACATGTTACGTTAGTGACAATCATTTCTCAAAGGATAAAACTGTATTTCAGCTTTCCTAATATTTTGCTAAATCTTTTAATCTTTCAAAATGAAATATTCAATACATGGATACACCCACCTTAAAAATCCATGTTTCTCCTGCTCATAGTTAACGCAGCCTTATGAAGTCACTGTCATTACAATTGTTTTGATAAACACAGGTCTTCTTTTGGGACTATATTCCCTGGTGGAGGCATACATTCACTCTGCACTTTTTATTGCACTTAAACACAAAAATTGTGTAACTTCTTAAAAAAAATAAACAAACTGAATACACATCTTGTTCACAATGATGGATTACCTATCCCTAGAACGTTTCAAGTACTGTATCAACAAGTTGATTTTAATAGCATACCAGAATAAACTGAAACCAATGGAGGTCTGGAAGGTAGGAAAAACATTTTTAATTCACTGTTCTAGTAGTATGTTTTGAGAAATGATTGTCAGTAACATTACATGTATGAAAATTGAATATATTAGGCTCAAACATGCAGAATGGGTGGTATGGTCCTTTAACCTCTTTTTCACACTTCATTTATGTTATCCCCAAATGCTATTTCAGTGTACCGGGTTATCAAAAACCAGCCTCCTCCTGTCCTGTCCATCAACCTCGACCACAACCCGTTTAAGTGCAGCGCTCCCGGCTGCACAAAGTCATTTCGCAAGGCCAAACTGCTGCATTACCATATGAAATATTACCATGGCGAGGACCAGCCTCCTGAGGGTGAACGCAGCCCAACGAGGAGCATCCAGACCAGGGCGTCTGAGAAGCAAGCCGCTCCTGTCTTGGATGGCCCTAAAAGAAGGCGAACTATCTCCGCCTCTATGCGTGAGTTCTCTCTGCTTTCACTTCTGTCCCACTTCAAGTGACAAAAGCACATTTTTATAAGGAACTAGGTCAGCTGCTGTTTCCACAAGTGTTCCACCCAAATAGCAGTGTATCAATTAGAATCAACCCTATTGTGTAAAATGAGACCGTATTGTAATGATCGCTCTTTCAGCTTTTTCTAATTATGAGGGCTTTGGGCACAGATTGGCTTTGATTCTTCTAATTTCTCAGATTCCGGTGGCGCTGCCCCGGCTACCCGTGGTGAGATGAAAGCTGCAGGCAGACGCACATCAGCCCCGCCTACTGTCAACACCCAGGGCCATCAGCAGAGGGCACTGCTGAGGGAAAAGAGCAAGGAGAACCAGCTGGATAGAAACGGGTGCCAGCAGCAGGAGAAAGACTCAGACAAGAGTGTCTTTGATATTGGTTAGTATGAAGCCCTGAATTATATTAAGTGACGAATGACTTCTTTATTTTGATACATAAAGCTTTAGAGTTTTTTTTTTAATTTTTTTTTTATTTATTTATTCACAATGGGACAATGCACACTAATAAACAATACAATGTGAATGTGCCAGATTTAGCCAAACCTGACTAATTTTCATCCGTAGTCCCATACCAAGATGACATGTTGGCTACCTACAATATAAAATAATTAAACCACATAATACATTACATAAAATAATGCAGCCTCAAGGGGGCTGCATTATTTTAGAAAGAAGAAGAATACATTACATAAAATACAGATCCATAAAATACCTCTAAACACATCAACAAGAAATCAGTAACAATTCTAAAAAAAAAAAAAAAAANAAAAAAAAAAAAAAAAATCACATATATTTCAACAGACAGATCTGACATTTACATTACCTGATCCAACAGAAATAAACAAGTCCCTTCCTCCACCCTTCAAATGCAGAAATCAGTGTTCGCAAATTTGATTATCTTTAGTTCCTTAGCAAATGAATTAAAGATATTGAGAGCTCTAATGTGTGCTGGTGTAGAATTCCATTGTTGTGCAGCTTGAATTGAAAAGGCAGATTGGCCAAATGCACTCTTTCTTAACTTAATGATGCAGTCTCTCTTGAAAACGCCAAGAGTTGTTGCGTTTGCAGTTGTTCTCAATGTAATAAATTGTTTAAGCGGTGGAAGGGCTAAAGCATGTACAATTTTAAAAACCAGACATAAATTTGCGTATTTGACTAAATTTTCCCAATTCAGAAGTTTATGTTTACTCAAGATATTGCAATGATGAAAATGGTTTGTTTTTTCTAATAAAGAATTTTTACTGACTGCTTAAATAATTCAGTCAAACTAGACTTTTTAAAGTTGTCCTAAATGAAGGTTCATATCAGCTCAGACAGTTTGTCAGCACGCTATGTATGTATCTCAGCTCAGAACAGAAATTTGAGCCTGCTCACAGCAGAGCTTAACTCCTGACACTTGATGGTCCTCAGGGGCAGTGAAGGACAAGTTGAAAGAGAAACCGAAACAGAAGGACTTCCTCCGCATTAAACTAAAGAAGAAGAGGAAGAGAAAGAAGGCCAAGTCTGGTAAGAGGGGGACCCTGGCATCGGGCCTCCTTACATATCTGCTGCTCTGCATGTGCACTCACTGTGACATTGTGGAAATGGCAAAGCATAAAGGACTCCATTCACCCCTCTGAGCCTCTGTGTGTGGGAGCAGCGTTACATGTGTCGCTGGCCTCTGTCACGTCATTCTGCCAATCAGAAAGCTCCAGTTTTGCATGTGAAAATCATAACTTGCTTTTACTCTCTTATAAGGCATTTCTGCAGCAGTGGTGATGGATAGCTAGGTGGTGGTGAGGCACTGATGGCGACTAATCCGGAAACAAATCCAGTTCCTAGTTAGGATTGCCCTAGTGTGTATGGCATGCACACAGTTGCATATGGTGCCTTCCACTGATTGGTTGGTTCACTCACACTATTAAAGGACCATACCATCCATTTTGCATGTTTGAGCCTAATATATTAAATTTTCATACATGTTACNAAAGGACCATACCATCCATTTTGCATGTTTGAGCCTAATATATTAAATTTTCATACATGTTACGTTGCTGACAATCATTTTCCAAAGCATACTACTGGAACGGTGAATTAAAAATGTTTTTTCTACTTTCCAGACCACCATTGGTTTCAGTTCATTCTGGTATACTATTAAAGTCAACTTGCTGATACTTGAAACGTTCTTGGGATAGGTAATCCATCATCACCAACAAGACGTGTATTCAGATTTTTTTTTTTTTAGAAGTTTCATAATTTTAGCGTTTAAGCTCAATAAAAAGCATGGAGTGAATGTATGCCTCCATCGGGGAATATAGTCACAAAAGAAGACCTGTATTTATGGAAAAATTTAAACGACTGTGACTTCATAAGGCTGTGTAACTGTTAGCAGGCAAAACATTGATTTATAAGGTGGGTGTATCACTTGAATATTTGATTTTGAAAGATGAAGAGATTTTGCAAAATATCAGGAAAGCTGAAATACGGTTTTATCCTTTGGAAAATGATTGTCAATAATGTAACATGTATGAAATTTAATATATTTGGCTCCAACATGCAAAATGGATGGTATGATCCTTTAAAATGCTCAACTGAAAAATGGATGGATGAAATGTTTCTCCCTGACTATTGTTGATCCTTTCATATTTATTCATAATGTTTGTTTTTACCAGTTTGGCATCTCTAGATTGGCTCATGTTTAGCATTTCCTAAATTTTAATTCTGCGTCTGCTTCCCCCTTCCCTTTATTAACAGACTACACAGGTAGTGAGGAGAATATTGACATCTCAGTATTGGGTCTTCAGTCCAAATTGAATTTGCCTCTCAAACCCCCCCCCTCACACAATCACAAGCCTGAGGCCTACCCCAACAGGCTCGGATACAGCCACTNCCCCCCCCCTCACACAATCACAAGCCTGAGGCCTACCCCAACAGGCTCGGATACAGCCACTCAGAGCAGATTCATGTGGATGGTGGGTATCTCTTTGACGGCGTGTGTGTGTGTGTGTGAATGTATATGGCTTGCTCTCCCCTCCATTCTTCCATTTGCTTGGATTCAATCCATCACCTAATGATTTGGACTTGATCTACATCACACCTTCAAGTGTTTCCTGCTCAGTAACTTGTCAGAATAAAACTGTCACAGATACAAACCCGATGCTTGGTTGATTGAATCCTGAGCTGTCCTCTGCTGCTTGCTTTATCATTATATATATATGTATCATATATCACATATATTATATGTATCATTAGATATTTTCACTTTTGTAAAATTACTGAATATTTTTAGATTTAATTATATTGTCTGGGGGAAAGCAAAGTCGTTGCAAGTTATATCTCCTTCTTCCTAAAACAAATATATTTTTCTCGACGGCTACAGATGAGGACAGCGTGAGTGACTGGTCCACGGACAGCTGTGGGTGGAGTGACGATGACTTTGGGGGGGATTTGGACATCACCACGCCGCCCTTGAGCGTGGCCTCCGGTGCCCTTGACACGAGTGATCAAGAAATCGTGCGATGTATCTGTGAGGTGGAAGAAGAGAACGACTTCATGATCCAGGTGAGGACGCTTTTTCAGTGATGCCAAACATTGTGAAATACATTTTGTAATGACTTAGAGTTTTTTTTTATTTAGGGATTGCAAGCTTTTTTTTTTTATTTTGGGGCTGTGCTACTTTAAACATGTTTGTCCTTCCCTTAGTGTGAAGAGTGTTTGTGCTGGCAGCATGGCACCTGCATGGGCCTGTTGGAGGAAAATGTTCCAGACAGATACACGTGCTACATCTGCAGAGACCCACCAGGTGAGAAAAAACAGCTCTTCATGCTCTTCATGCAAACAGCTCTCACTAACACAAAAAGTTAATTTTTATGTATTTATTTATAGGATAGTTGGCTGATGTGCTATCAAGCGTTGCAGGCTGTTTGAGAATTGAGTAAATGCCATCTAGTGGACAGAAGTGGAATGCAGCAAGTGTCATGAATGCCGATTTTGTACACACGCATGTGCATCTTAACATACATGAGACGCTGTGCATTGTATGAATCACCTGTCTTATGAATGAAGCATGCAAAGACTTTCATGTTGTACGCTTAAACCTTAATGATGTTTCGCAAAAATGTTCAGATTTTTTATTTAAGTTTTCGAACCGGTAGAAAACACAAAGTTTTTGACAGTTATTCTGAAGGTCAAACCATGAATTTACAGAATGCAAATTCTAAGTTGTACTCCAATTTTGGCTATTTTATTTTATTTTTTTGTATCATTGATTTTCACCTTTTTCTAAACTCTTAAAATATATACTGTTTTTTTTTTTTATTTTTTATACACATTCAGATCTGTACAGATACAGATTTCATGTACTCACAACATTCTGGTTTTAATTCAGCTTGGGACTACTGATAGATGTCATTCTTCCTCCTCTCTCTCAACATTTCCTGTTTCTCTAGAGTGCACTATTAATAAGGGCAAATGACTGAAAAAAAACTTGAAAATGTGAGATAAAATGTTTTTAAAAAGCTATTTTTTTGTTAAATAATAAGTGGAAGGTTTTATGAGATTAGGGATACTAACACAACCTTGGATAGAGGGTTTGCTGATATACACAATGGAACTGAGAGTTGAAAATTTTATGAAATAACTGAGCAACTTCCTTTTATTTGAATGTACTGTAAAGTAACCTAGTTCATATTTGTGTGTTGTAACATGCAGCTGGCATATGAGCGAGAGCAGATTGTATTTGCAATGCAAACTGTAATGCACCCTTAAAGGACCATACTGGCCATTTTGCATATTTGAGCCTAATATATTCAATTTTCATACATGCTATGTTACTGACAATCATTTCTCAAAGGATAAAACCGTATTTAAGCTTTCCTGATATTTTGCAAAATCTCTTAATCTTTCAAAATCAAATACCAAGCGATACACCCACCTAAAAAAAAATCCATGTGTCGCCTGCTAATAGTTACACAGCCTTATGAAGACATGATCATTTAAATTTTGTGATAAACGCAGGTCTATTTTTGGGACTATATTCCCCGGTGGAGGCATACATTCACTCCACGCTTTTTATAGCACTGAAACGCTAAAAATTAGGCTTTGGGAAATGATTGTCAGTAATGTAACATGTATGAAAATTGAATATATTAGGCTCAAACATGCAAAATGGCTGGTATGGTCCTTTAAGCCAAAGTGTTTAAAAACTCCAACCAAGCAACAAGCTGAACAGCCAGCTAACAGCCTGACTCTTACACAGACAGAAAAACAAACATTTAAGAGCATCCATTGTAATTCTAACGTCATCTTTCCCAGGTCAAAGGCAGAGTCTGCGCTACTGGTATGACCGAGAGTGGCTGAGCAGTGGTCACATGTACGGCCTCTCCTTCCTGGAAGAGAACTACTCTCACCAAAATGCCAAGAAGATCACCACCACTCACCAGCTCCTAGGAGATGTGCACCATGTGGTAGAGATCATCAACGGCCTGCAGCTCAAGATGAGCGTTTTACAGTAAGTACCAGGGAATCAACAGAACATGCGTTAGTACAGTAGAATCTGTGCTCATTTTAAAGGACCATACCGACCATTTTGCATGTTTGAGCCTAATACTGTATATTCAATTTTCATACATGTAAGGTTACTGACAGTCATTTCCCAAAGGATAAAACCATATTTCAGCTTTCCTGATATTTTGCAAATTCTCTTAATCTTTCAAAATCAAATATTCAAGTGATACACCCACCTTAAAAATCCATGTTTCGCCTGCTAATAGTACGCAGCCTTATGAAGTCCTTACTGTTTAAATTTTTCGTAAACGCAGCTCTTCTTTTGGAACTATATTCCCCAGTGGAGACATACATTCACTCTGCGGTTTTTATTGCGCTTAAATGCTAAAATTACGCTACTTAGAAAAAACCTGAATACACGTCTTGTTCGTGATGATGGATTACCTATCCCAAGAACATTTCAAGTATCAACAAGTTTATTTTAATAGCGTACCAGAATGAACTGAAACCATTGGCGGCCTGGAAGGTAGGAAAAAAATATTTAATTCACCGTTCCAGTAGTATGTGAAATGATTGTCAGTAACGTAACATGTATGAAAATTGAATATATTAGGCTCAAACATGCAAAAANTGTGAAATGATTGTCAGTAACGTAACATGTATGAAAATTGAATATATTAGGCTCAAACATGCAAAAAATCCGGTATGGTCCTTTACGTACTGTCAGCATGAAATCTTTGCTTTTCCTCTTCAGGAACAGTTGTCACGCTGACCTGCAGCTGTGGCGCCAGCCCTGGAAACAGGTGGATCAGCCACAGAAAGTTTCTGACTCGTGCTGGGGAAGCGACGCAGCCCCATCTCCCGTGACGCCCGGCGAGGACATGAGCCGAGGAGAGATACTAATGTCCAATGCTTTGGAAAAGCTTAGCCGCGCCGCTACGACTGCCACCTCCTCTTCGTCCTCCTCTGCCTGCCTATCCTTCCAGGACTCGTACATTAGCAGCGAACACTGCTACCAGAAACCACGGGCGTACTACCCGGCGGTAGAGCAGAGGCTGGTGGTGGAGACCTGGCAGGGCTCGGAGCTGGAGGACAGCATGAGGAGCACTGAGGAGCTGCTGGAAAGGGAGCAGCGCTTTGGGGGCCTGCTGGAGACGGACAAGCCCAAAGCACTAGGCAGCACCAACAAGGTGAGGCTTTACTCCGTCTGCAACAGGGATGTTCAGACGAATACATCTGGGGTCCTGGAGCGGTGAAATGTGAGCTGCTGATGGCTCAAAAAGTATTTCTTTATATTGTAAATTTACACTACAAACATAACCTTCCTTAAGGTAGCATACCACCCATTTTGCATGTTTGAGCCTAATATATTTAATTTTCATACACGTAAGGTTACAGATAATCATTTCCCAAAGCATACTACTGGAACGGTGAATTAAAAATGTTTTTCCTACCTTCCAGACCTCCATTGGTTTCAGTTCATTCTGCTATTAAAATCAACTTGTTGATACTTGAAACGTTCTTGGGATAGGTAATCCATCATCATGAATAACATGTGTATTCAGGTTTTTGTTTTTTGTTTTTGTTTAGAAGTTATGTAATTTTAGCGTTTAAGCACAATAAAAAACGCGGAGTGAATGTACGCCTCCACCAGGGAATATAGTCCCAAAAGAAGACCTGTGTTTATGGAAAAATTTAAAGGACCGTGACTTCATAAGGCTGTGTAACTATTAGCAGGAGAAACATGGATTTTTAAGGTGGGTGTATCACTTGAATATTTGATTTTGAAAGATTAAGAGGTTTTGCAAAATATCAGAAAAGCTGAAATATGGTTTTATGCTTTGGGAAATGATTGTCAGTAACATTACATGTATGAAAAAGAATATATTAGGCTCAAACATGCAAAATGAGTGGTATGGTCCTTAAACACAAAGTCTGCTGGATGATTTAACAGTGGTGTAGGTTATGAACTGTTTTTTAGTAATTAGCTGAGATCGCTTCCCCCCCNCCCCTTGGTTTGATATGTCAGGTTGCACAAAATACAGCGCAATACACGAGCCTCATCAGCTTTTGCTATGGAGAAGATATGAACAAAGGCCCAAATTGTAGTTATATCTATACTGAGAACCCTTTGGCCACAAAACACTGCACCATAGTAACAGAATTAATCCTGAATGACTCCAAAATCTGAGCATGATTTGATTTAAGTTGCTTTAATCGCTCAACCTATCTATCTTCCTCTGGCCGTTAGCGGCATGAGCAGCAGAAGTTTAAGCTCCATGGGTGTTTTTCCAACCATAATGCTCCTTGCAGCTTGTTAGCTTCTGTTCTGAAGGTTTTATGTCCACAGTGGTGAGCCACAATTTTTTTTTTTTTTTTTTTTTTTTTTTTTTAAGCTGTTGCTCACTTTACTAAACGGTGAGTCACATAACATTGTTTTTGCAAAAAGCGAATGGGACTTTTATTTTTGAAACCTCCTCCACTTTACTATTTGTCTGGAATCCTCAAGGCGAATGCTTGATGGAAGGGTTCACTGTGGCTCCTGTGGACTCAGAGTCCAGAAAAACGGTTTTGTATATTTCCTTGACATGTCATTTGCCTCCTGCTGAATCATCCCCTGCCAGCTCTGTGGGAAACAATAGGACATCCTTTTCATAAGTAATAAGGGAGGGAATGAGCTGGCAGTGGATCTAGATGTGTGCGTAAGCTCATCTAAGCACACATTATGATAAATATAAGGAGAAGAACTTCCACGTGTGAATCATTTGAATTCGTACAGCAGAAGTCTTATATGTTTAGAATTGAAATTTAAACCTCTTTGTAATCAACATGTCCATTTCACACGAACATCTCTAGGCTTTGATGGGTGGCCGATGGTCCCAGGCTGAGATGAGGGAAGAGGGAGAGAAGGATCCTGGAGCGGTTGCAGATAACAGCAAGCAGCATCAACAGTGGCAACTCAACCTGCTGGATCACATAGATGCAGTCCAGGATGAAGTCTCACACAGGATGGACTTTATTGAGAGGGAGTTGGATGGTAAGATCTGTGCTGGCCTTGATTTAGTCACTAACCTGATCTCTTCTTCAGCAGGAGATGAAACTTCAGTCAGTTAATAATCATAATCCATCTTCTTGCCATCACGTTAACATTCTGATTTGGTTGTAATTCGGCTATTTTGAAGTTTTCTGAGGTTTTGAACAGCTGAAGTCACCTGATCACAATCCAGACTAGGCGCTGGAGAAATAAAAGTATTTTATCCAGTGTAATTTATTACTGAATGGAAAGATTTTTTTATGTGTGAAATAATAAGATAACAGCCCCGAGGTTCATAATATCAGGGTCTGTGAGGCTGGATTTACACTACAAGTCTTGATGCGCAATTCCAATTTTCTGCCTATATCCGAGTTTTTGTTCAGCGTATTTACATTTTCTTTTTTAAGCGGCTCATATCGGATACTTGTATTTACACACTTTTACCTGTAGCAGCAGGATGCAGCTGCGCATGAGCACATTTCTGAGACGCATGTGAACAAAACGCTTCAGTGGATGAAAGAACTATTTAAACATATGATCAGCGGGTTCAAACTTTAACATGCAGAGAGAAACATCTGATATGTTGTGTGACCATTTATCTTTCCCATCAGGACACGTATTTTCACGGAGACACGTATTTTCACAATCAGAGAGGAGAAGCAGGTGGAGTTTTGCTGTAATCATAGCTGTTATCACACACTAACACGTCTATTTGACAGAAACGCACATCAATATGTCTGATATATATAGTATGTCCTCCATTTTTGTTTACAGAGAGCAGTCATCGTATTGATTGCTTACATCATCCATATGCAGATAAGATAAAACATGACGTCTGAGTTGGAATGGGAAGGAAATTCCGATCTGTGTATTTAGACAGCAGTCTCATTAGTAGTTGTATTGGTATATGTATCCGATTTATTTCCACATATTGAAGTGGCCCAAATCGGATCTGAGCATATCCGATTTCATGTGGCTTTTTACCATTTGCATTTTCAGGAAACGTATCCAATACGTGTTGCATGTGCGCAAAAACTCGGAATCAGGTCGCATGTGCGTGGTTGTGTAAATCCATCCTGAGAGTTGCATCATATCTGGGTTGGACCAGATTGAGCATACTGTAGTACATGTTTTGTACGCAGGGTGTTAGTCTTAGAATGGTATTGGCTTTTAGGGGAAACCTTGTAATAACCATGTTCTTATCTCCAGTCTCGTCTGCTCTGTCGTAGTTCTGGAGAGCTGGCTGGACTACACCGGGGAGCTGGAGCCTCCTGAACCTTTGGCCCGTCTGCCTCAGCTCAAACACCGCGTGAAAAGACTGATGACCCAGCTGGGAAAAGTGCAGCAGATCGCCTTGTTTAGCTCCACATGAGGGCGCCAAAGAACAGCACCGGCCTCAGTCGCCACCCAGCACACAGAAACATGCAGCAAAGAAGCTGCAGCGATTTAAGTGCAAGACTCAGATTGTTCGGTGCATTTCTTTGATTTGAATTCCGCTGCTGTTTCAAAGGTTCTGTATGGACGAATCTGATGCTCCAGCCAACGTCGTATATAAAAAAGTATATGAACATGAACGGAAAGTAAGCATCATAAATCAGGATTAAACAAAAAGTAACCTCATAAAATCAGGAGCAAAACTGTCGGACCAGATTATACTTTTATGGTTCCCATGCAACTCCAAACCTAATGATTGCCTTGTCGGAGCTACTGCTTATGATTGCCCTGTCTCTCAGTACAGAGTGCTTTACATGCAAAAGCTTTATAGCTTTATCATCAGATTTCAGTCATTCTCCTGAGTCACATAACACACATGGTCTCTTTGCAATACTTTATCCAATCATTTAAAAATGATCACCTTTTTTTTTCATCAATATTGTCTTGAATCTCAGTTTTAATCGTCTGTCTCGCTGTTTTGTGCTGAAGCTCTTACGGTAAATGTAGACAGTAACTGAAAGACATCCACTATATAATGGCACAAATACAAACATGTTCCATTTTTTTGACCTACTCAAGGGTTTGTTTTATACTACACTGAAATTATTTTTTCTGGAATTATAGCACGTTGTTTTCAGTTTTAGAGACAGTAATGAGCCTGATTTCTTTTTGTCTTAAACTGTTCTATCTGTTTTGACTTCTTTCCACATCAGTGTACTAATTTTTTCAGTTAATCTTTAAGTGTTTGTCAGTTGCAGTATCCCTTACTTTAAATTTGCTCTCTGCATTGTGGTTCCTGTAGCACTTGACCTATGATTTGCTGAAGACTATATATTAACTTGTCTCTTCTTAAAATAGCATCTTGTGCTTAGTCAGTGACAAATACTGCTTAGAAATACTGCTGTAATTTTGTTTTCTTCTGTGATTCTGTTGACCTGTTTATTCACAGCATTTTGATTGTAAATAAGTCATTGAAAAATTTTACCTTCTTTATTGAAAATATTCTCAAAATACAGATATTGTATGCTACTGTACTGTAATTGTCTGGCTTAGAAGCAGGGAAAATGTCAAAAACAATGCAAACAGTTTTGCTGGTCTGGTACATAATATTAAAATATCATTGTTATTAATATCCAAATTTTTTTGCAGTATGCACTTTGGAGTTTTTTTTTTTGTTTGTTTCTTTGGCCATTCATCATATCTGTCTTTTATCTATGCATTTATACAGCGGACAATAATGTGTCAATGACGATGTGACTGTGACTCAAAAAGAAAAATCAAAAAACCTTGTGTGCCAACCTCAAAATGTGAAATTTACAGTATGATCACAAAAACTCCACACCCACATATAATGGAAGTACATTGTGTGCACATAGTTGGGTTATTTTCAAGAATAAAAATCTAATTCTTAAGAGAATTAAAAAGTTTAATAAACTGTCTTAAATGTATATTTCTAAATAATGTGCCACAATAGCAGAATTTCTGTAGATTTCAATTATGATTCTCTCCAGATATTCCCAGTCATCTGGCATACTATATACCACCAAGGGGCGCTTCCAGTACCACCTGTGATGGATGTACCACAGTTTGAGAACCACTGAACTAGAGAAAGTCAGTCATGCACACCTTGCTGTCGAAGTGCTCCTGAGCAAGGCATTCAGTCTCTTAACTGTCTGTGGAGCTCTATTTGCACTGGACATATGCATGTGTATATGAAAAAGAATGGAACTGCATGCATTTCATTCCCCTGGAGTGAAAGTAAAATAAGATTGTGTGCATGATTCAATATGTGTAATTGCATAACATTTTTGTGCAGTTACATAATCAGATTGAAAATAGAAAATCCTGTGAATTGATTATGGTTTAATATCCCACAATTTAGCTAACAAATTATATCAATCATGTTTATAAGGTATAATCACTAACGCTCTCGAGATCGTTGGACTACGTTATCACACAAATGTGTGCTTTCTTTCAAAGAAAAAAAACCAATACAGTTACTAAAAAAAATAAATGACCATCTTCCTCATGAAAGTGGGTGCAACCGTCTGCGCATGCGTAGTCCACCTGTTCTTTGACTTTATGGGAGCATATCCATTACCATAGCGACCGGTCTGGCACTGACCTGGAATAAAGTTGGCCATCGTAACCATCCCAACACATAATAATTAGTTTTATATACCGTGTTATCGGCTTTTGTAAAATCTGTCATTGTGAGTGTAAAACAATAGATCATCCATATTTTCGTTACATTGCTACTGATGCCGGTAGTTTAGGAGCTGAGTCGGGTCTATGTTTTTGGAGCGGAGTGACACCTCTTGCTTCGTCCTCCTCTCTACATGCGCCGCCTCTTCCTATTGGCTGCTCCGTGTGTCTGTNCCTCTTGCTTCGTCCTCCTCTCTACATGCGCCGCCTCTTCCTATTGGCTGCTCCGTGTGTCTGTGACGCATCGTGTAGTTCCGCCCAGACTCACGGTGAAACGCTAGTTACGACAGCCAAGAGCACCGTGCGGTACTTTGTCACACATTTAACGTTATTATTCAACTTATACCGGGGAGGAATTGTCTTACTTCCACCTCATACTCATTTCGTCGACTCGGTAAGTCATAAATGCGTTTTCTGGCGGTTGCTTTTCCCCGTTTAGCACTTACAGATGTACCCGTTGCCAAAGGAGACGATGTCCGCTCGCTGGATTTCTCAACCTGTTCATGTTCTTCAAAGCGAATATCCAATATCGAACGTTAGTCTTTGATTAGCTAACGTTACATTGATACGGAATCAATAATTTCCTAATCGGAGCACATTTAAACCATAAAAGGCTTTCAGTAACTGCTCGAGCGCAGGTTAAGCTTTAATAATGAAGAACTGCAGTTTAAATGAAATGAGTTCATTGCTTACTCTCTGAACTGATGCGACAGAAGAGCTGCTTTAAGACCATTTATTCATTTTCAGAGCAGCATTGCAGATAATTTTGATCAGTTTCATTTCTGTTATAATTTTGAACTTTCCAAATAGTTCAGAATTCTAACTTAGGCTGTTTGTAGTCAGACGAGGCCCTTCACGATTCGTAACATCGGAAATTAACGAGCGAAAAAAAAACTAGCTGGAAATGCTGTTGTCTCATGAATTTATTCACCGACGCAATAAATTAATATTAAAACTCATTGTAGAAATATATATAAAAGAAAAGTGATAAAAGATTATTATGCAAGTTGTCCTTTTAGGCTTGTTATAGGAATATTAAAGGGACTGTATGTTTGCAGTTCCCTCGAAGTTAGGACAGTTAACCGTTAAATCTCTAGAATACTTGATGTCACTTATCATCTCTTGCGATCTTAGTGGAGATTATGTTTAATTCTGGTTATTAACCACATTAAACACTGATCAATACAGGACCTGTAAGATCCATCATTATGAATCAGATCAATCACAATCATGCAGCTGCAGATGGTAAAACGTTCAGGCCGCACATGATGGATCACAATGTCACTGGTGGCCCTGCGAAGGTCACACAGGTGGGAAGTGTGAGATAGTGGGCATCAGATGCTTCCCTTACTAAAAAATAACTATATTCACCCTGAAATCATACTGTAGTCTGCAGTTTCACATTAAACTCCCAAGGCTTATAGGAATACTAACGTTATGCCAGGTGTAAGAGGTTCAAAAGATACCATGAAGTAGGAGAAGGAGAAGGTCATTATAACCTCTGTATTTAGCAACACATTACACTGTCTGTATATAGGTAATTTCACTGTGTTATTGTTTCAAGATGGTGTTAAAGGACCATATTGGTGATTTTGCATGTTTAGGCCCAATAAATACTTTATTCCTCTGTAGTATTTATTAGGGAAAGCCGAAAGGAAAAGAAGAAGAAGAGGCCCAATAAATACTGCCCACATACACGTTACCTTCCTGGCAACCATTTTCCAAATATAAACCTGGAATTTAGTTTTTCTGTTATTTCTCCAAATCCCCTAATCTTTTAAAGTCAAATGTTCAGGTGATACACTCACCTTATATTCAGTGTTTCACCTGCTAACACGTACATCTGCATGTGGAAGGGATGGTCGTTTTTAATTTCTTTGTATAGTCTTCTCCTGGGACTATATTTCCTGGCGGAGACATACATTTTAATCCGTATTGGACCGGTTAAATAAAGTTACTCTGACAAAAAAAAAAAAAAAAAANAAAAAAAAAAAAAAAAAAATGTAAAAGACGTCATGTTTGCTGTAATAAATTACTTTTCTGAATTACATTTCAAGTCTCTACAAGTTGATTTTAATAGCGTACCAGAATTAAATGAAACTAATCACAGTCTGGAAAGTAGGAAAAACAATTCTAATATTTACCCCTCCAGTAGTAAGTTTTGGGAAATGGTTGTCAGCAGCTTATCATGTATGCAGGTTGTAAACATTGGGCTCAAACATGCAAAACCATTGGCATGGCCCTTCAAATTCAGTTGTTTTATCTCCCACAATGCCTTCTGCGGTGTCACATGGTCAGTTTCGCTTGCATGGTGCTTACACAACAAGCAATAACCAGACATTTGTTGTCACTTGCAACAGTGACACATTCAAAGACAGGCAGGGTTTATAATAAACTATTAACAGATTACTGCTTTCTAGAAGCTTTTCTGTGGTTGTCTTATGTTTTGAAAGCAGGAGAAAGAGCAGTTTGAGGTTTATTGCTGTTGCACAGGGAGGCATCTCTTCCTGGTTGATTATTAAAGTGCAAAGTTACTGCCTAACTGATGGGAGTGTCGGGTTGTTTATTAAACCATACGTTATACATGAATTGTCTTGATGGTTTAGATTATTAGCCCCGCTTTCATAGCACAAAACATTTAGAAGCATTTAAATACTGCCATAAGCAAGAACTACTTTTCTATTTTCTGTATTTCTGCATAAAGGAATTACACAATGGAAGTACCTTTCAGCGCGGATTGCAGCATTCAGGTACACAGGAGAGGAATTCTCACAGAAAGTGGAGGGATGAATGTCAGGAAGGATGGCTGGGTGGAGTGACGGAGACGGTAATTAAGCGGCTGTGCTGAGAGTCAGTCTGTCTGGTGTTTCGTTCTCCCCTCAGATTTCCTGTCAGTCTCTGCTGGTTTGTCAGCATGGAAGCAAAACATTTGCCAGGACGGCAAATGTTTACTTTGACTTATTTACATCATTGAAAGTGTCTGCATTGTCAACAGAGAATTCTCATCTTGTGTTTCTGTTGCTGATCGGTCATCTGCCGTCACTAGCAGTGGCGGGCCGTGTATTTTACACCTAGGCCTTCAGTGCTATCCTCCCGCAATTAAACCACCTTCTAATAACCTCACCATGACACTAGGGCTATAGGCTGTTGTTACTCGACGTAACCAGCCCACATTCACAGTGACAGTAACTTTTATCAAGTGGAATAAAGTGATTCAACATGAGGATCAACACCTATCACAGTTTTACAACTCAGTAACTACAGAGACATGCATAGGATGTAGCATTATTATGCATTATGACAGGATGCTGCATGACATAAGCATGGCATAGCCTAAATCAGTGTCATTACCAAAGAAATAAGAACAAACTCACAACAACCATCACATTTACTCACACAACCAGCAAGTAAGCAAAAATGCTGTAAAACACAAATAACACAATCAGATTCAACAGGCTTCTCCACAGATTCCAGCCACATAAAAATCCATCAGACTTACCAAAGCTGCTCATCATCTGAAGACAAAGTCCGTCCTCCTTTCTGTCTTTATAAAGAGTTTAACAACACGGCTGTACATTACATCGGTGCATTTCGTTCCAAAATGTGAAAAAAAGCGTTGTAAATCCATTTCTTCTCCTCCTTCAGCCATTGTGCATTAAANGTTCCAAAATGTGAAAAAAAGCGTTGTAAATCCATTTCTTCTCCTCCTTCAGCCATTGTGCATTAAAAAACAACAGGGCTAAATAAAAATCTAAAGCACTGCATCTAAAAGTCAAGAAAGAAAGTTTAAATAAACATTAATGCTACGTTACATGCTAGCTAGGTTTACTTGAGTTAGCTAAGCTAACCGGCTCTCTTCTTCTTCTGATGAATTTCTGGCAGGCTGTTTAGCTGTGTAGCATAATGCTGTCCTCCGATGATGTAGGCCAAGGCCAGCTAGAAGGCCCTGACGTGTAAAAGAACACGCCAAACATGGCAAACTCGAAATATAATTGGTTAAACTATATGACAACAACATCGTCCCATTAGCTTGAATAGCAGAGGGGATTCACTGGAGATTCTGAAGGCCTCAGGATAGAATTTTTTTACCTGGAGACAGCACAGGTGGAAAAATCTGATTGGATAAAAACTCTCATTTCTATGAGCTGCACTAGAAGCAGTGAAACTAAAGGAGAGAGTACCATAGTGATGAAATGACGTTAATAACAAAACTCATGGGAACAAACTTTGTAAAATACATATAGCATTAATAAAATATATATTAAATTATAAAAACATAATTTGATGATTCTGACAATCTCTAGGCCAGCAGAGAAGGCTTTGCTGGCCCTGACGGCCCACCACTGGTTGCTAGTAATATAAATGTACCAAAGCCACATCAGCAGACATGTTTAATAGATTGGTAGCCAGGAGAATAAGACGATGTGACCCTTTCTCCGGGAGCTGCCGCGGTGTTTTTGTAACTGAACTGCATCCGTAATTGAAGATGTACCAGGTCTAGAGTTACAACACAAGCGTCGCACAACAGCCTGTGCTTTCAGGACAGAAAACAGCTGATGCATACACACCTCTGTCCTCGGAGAAAGTCTTAAATGTTGCCCTTGACCCAAACCTGACAATGCAAATGAAAAACTATCCCATCTATCTTTGCCTATTCTGTTCTGCAAAACCAGAACTCTGCCTCCCAGATGAATGACTGGCAAACAGTGCTGACGGTCATATGAGAATGTTTGTTTAAGACAACTCCAAATGTTTCTCAAGCATTCATGTCTGCTGGATCACGTTCCTGCTGGCGGGAGAACTCTGTCTCCATTTTCTTTGTCAACATCTGCACAGATATCAGCAGGTGGCGAGAAGAGCGGGACGGCACAGGTGGTCAGCTTGTTGATCCAAAAAGTTGGACGCAGTCCAAGCAGGACGGCTGGACGCCCCGGATCTCCTTCACCGCCATGGTTCATTTAGGATCATATACTTCCACAGCCAATATCACAGATCCATCACTTTAACCCACAGTTTCAGAAACTGAGGCGGTTTCCTGCTATCCTCTGAGATAAATCCCTGTTTGCTGCAGATGTGAATGAGACACTTGGCCAAAACAAACCCTCAGCACTGCAAATGTGTTTACCAGGTCTCACAATTCATCCTTGGCTTGCTTTAATAGTCTGGGGAGCGCACAGGAAAGCTAAATGCGTTATTAGTTGTTATTGTGATGGAGAAAATGGCAGATCATGCCCCCGAGGATTAAAGATCCTCCTCTCAGGCTGTTTTTTTTTTTCTGCAAGAAGCCATAAAATGCAGACAAAGGCGATGCACAACCTAATCATCAAACGCTGGAACAGCTCTCTGGGAAATCGGGTCCCCTACTGCATAAATGTGACTTGGATATGTCCTCTGTGTTATATTGTATTCATATGATATATTCATATGAGAAAAAGAAATAAGAGCCACATGCCTCATCTTCACCAGTGGTTTCAGGCTTTGTTACTCTGTTGAACATGAACGACATGATGAAAGGCGAGTGGAAGCTGTGCCAACTGGTAAAACAACTTCCTTCTGCTTACAATGAGCAGAGAATTGCTATGTAAATGATGGGGGGAAAGGTCATTCGATTACAGAGCACCAGCACCAGCTGAGAAGGGACTGGCGGGGGGGGCTCCCTGTGGTTGCCAAGGACGACGCTGACCTCTGTGGTGAACAGTCGAAAGGAAAGACGCCGGAGGACCCCACTTCGTGTTACTCCGGGAGATGAAGTTGTCAGCAATCAGTCATTGTGATAGCCAAGCCCCGCCACACGGACGGCCGTGTNGGGAGATGAAGTTGTCAGCAATCAGTCATTGTGATAGCCAAGCCCCGCCACACGGACGGCCGTGTTAGGAGAGGCTGTGTTCCTGAGAGGCAGCAGGCCGCTTTACACCGAGTCTCACACACACACACACTTAAATATGCTGGAACATTATCTGATTTAAAGGCATCTGTGTATTCACTGGTTAAAAAAAAAAAACATCTCTGGGCACAAGGCCTGCCATGTTTCTATACCGTGTGAATGTTTTGCGGAAGCTGTTTTCTAATGTTTTCATCCAGCTTGTGGAGCTGATGCTGTGAGTGGGTGTGAGCTCACGTCCCTGCTGCCTCGCTGCAGCTTCCACAGCTGCTTCAGCCAGTCTGACCACACACTCTCTCTCTCTCTCTCTCTCTGCACGCTCTGCACGAGTGAGCATGGCAGAGGAATTCCCCACAGACTGAGCAGCAGCTTGCTAGCGTAGGGGCAGGTAGTGTATTAGCAGCGCTGAGTGTGGGGCAGCCATGCTCGGCCATTCAGCCTTATTTATAGCCTGACAACACCTCCAGGAGCTCAGCCAGCCTCACACCTCTCTCTGACCTATCGCAGCAGATTTATCCGGTCTCATCTGTCTGTTGGCACCCCATAAGTAGTGGTGACATGCTTTTCTTTCTTTTTTAGCTAGTCCTCCCTGCATGTCTTCACTCTGTGTGAGACCCGTCTGCGCTGCTGTGTATTGATTTATTGGCAATTTGTGTCATGTAGCCACCTATGCCCAAATTGCTCTGTGTTTCCACGCTCTTTATTAGTGCATTCTTCATCATTTGAAAGGATCCGCTGTGGCTTTGCCTTGCAGGGTATTATTTGGAGTCAGAGGGAAAAAAATGAAAACATCATTCATGCATGTGTGGCTAGTGCAGTATGAATATATATTGCTGTTACCCATGGCTAGATGCTGCAATATTAAGCCCAGAGACCAGTGAAATGGTGTGTATTGTGAAATAGCAAGAGGTTGAATGCCTAGAGAAAAATCAGTCTTTCTCTGTTCTCGGGGGGGGGGGGGGNGTTGGAGCGGGAGCAAGAGGATCAAATGCTTGTAAGAATCACAACACATTCCTCCACAAAACTCTTTTAAAGTGATGCACAGCTTAGTGGTTAAACTTAATGATTTAAACATGAAGGCCCAAATAGAGGCTGGCTGGCTGCATGTGACTTAGGTTTCCCATTTCTCACACAAAGGTCTCATTAAGACCAAACATTAACACGCAGTCTATATCTGGATACATTATCTAGAGAATTTAAAAAAAAAAAAAGCATGTTAACGCAAGGTGTAAATGCTCGCAGAACGCATTGTGATTGGAATGCAATCTGATCTGCCAGTGATGGATCTGTGTCATAATTAGCCAGATCTAAATCCAATCCATACACCTGAGATACATTCATGGGATAAAATGTGCCAACAGCAGTCCTGGTCTGGAACCTGAAGATATTGCTGCTGTTCTCTGGATTTGTATCACCACAGTAAATTTGGCATGCAGGTGCAATTCATGACAAATCATTATATGACTCTTAGAATGTATTTAGGAGGCTGCTATAACTCTTAGCATGTATTTAGGAAGCTGCTAACTCTTAGCATGCATTTAGAAAACTGCTGTGATTCTTAGCATGCATTTAGGGAGCTGGTGTCCTCTGAGACCATACGGTTGTGTGTGTTCATGGAAGAGGTGAAGCATGCTGATGATACCATGATGGATATGAGGTTATAAATCAATATGGCCAGATGCCGTTCTTTAATCTCATAAGACCATTAGCTGATAAAGTGGGCTCTCAAGAAGTAATGCAATTCTTTAAAAGTCCTCTGAGAGTAATGAGAGGAGCCCTGCATTCTGGCCTGCAGCATTAGAGGGATTTGTGTTTTCATGCATGTGCCTGGGGGGCTGCATCACGGGCTCGGGGTGGTTTTTACGCCTCTGTCCAGCTGTATGCTCGGACTGTGTGTGTGTGTGTGTGCACGTGTTTTTGTGTTTTCTGGCAGACAGATTGCTGCTAATGAACCGGATTTTTGCTCAGACACACATTCAAGTTTTAGACCAACAGATTAGGATTTCCTCATTAAAAAGAGAAGGTTATATTAAACAGTGTAGACAGTTGCACGATTGATGAAGCAGATGTGTTTACTGTGATGTTGCACCCAGAAGGTCATGGATCATGGATCTCCTGCTACTCACACGTTATTATGTACGTGTCTTATAACTTGACAGCAGCATTCGCAGTATTGCCCCTCTGTGTGTGATAACTATGTACTGTCTTGCCACTTGCTCAGCAACACCTTTTATGCCTGCATTTTGAGTTTTGGCTGGTGAGAGTCTCAGAATATGAAATGAAGCAGTGACTGAGCGAGTCCGCCTCTGTGTTTGGATTTCTAAGGACAGGATGAGTCAGTTATAGTAATGCTGCATTTATTAGACCTTCTTAATCCTGGAAGGATCAAACAAAGGGAACACCATTTGCAGGAGATTTATTTCTTTTATTAACTGTCTTAAAATAGCTGCTCTGCTAGAGCTCTAAAGGAATCCATTTCCTGCTGCCTTTGCAGGGGATTGGACATTATTTCGTCTTTGTCTCGTCAACCTTGGTCATCTACATTTATTTATTATTATTTATTTATTATTTATTTATTATTATTTATTTATTTATTGGATAAGCACAGACCGTTTTGATAGGCAACAGGGAGATGTCTAAGAAATGTCACGTCAGAGCTGCTGTTCCTGTTACAGTGTCAAAAGCAGAGAAAGACGGCGTGACTGCTTGTACCAGGGGAATTGTGAGGCAGTAAGGAGGATGATGGAGCCTCAATAGAGCATGTGTCATTTAATTAAGTAAACTGAGAGCACAGGGAGCTGTGAGTGTGTGTGTGTGTGGGTGGGTGTGTTGGCAGGTCGGTTGGTCTTCGTGCTTATTCATGTGTGTATGCGCTGACAGTATCTGCAAAGTATGTATTTGCTATCCTAGGTCAGCTTTTCTGTAACAGAGAACAAAAGAGCAAGATCTTCTCCTGGGTCTATATACCCTCCANCCATCCTCAGCCAGGTTTGCTGACTGAAGTAGAACCTAAAAAATATAAAATTCAGCAACACCTTCTATTGCCCTGTTGTTATAGGCGTCATGTATTGAACTGCCAGCTTGAATGGATTTGGCCCCTCTGATTCTCTTGCCTAAACAGCAATAATCTGGAAGTGAGCCTCATCAGAGTTTGCTAGTTTTGCTCTGGAGCAGATTTACTGCCTTTGCAGGCTGGGTGCTGCAGACATTGGCTTGGCCTGTTTCAGAGAATTTGGAGGAGAGAGAAATATCTGATAATGTGTTGCTCAATGGAAAGTAATCCCTACTTAGATTGAGGATAATGGGCTTGACGCAGGTAGGCAACAAACGACAATGACCACCTCCCGTGTGATGGGCCGGACGCAGGGAGGGCGATGCATGCAGTTCCAGAATGAATGGCAGGTNCCTCCCGTGTGATGGGCCGGACGCAGGGAGGGCGATGCATGCAGTTCCAGAATGAATGGCAGGTGTAATCACGCTCAGTGAATGACAGTTAACTTGAAACAAGACAATAAACACAACCCTTACACAACTTCAACATGTGTACAAATAAACACAAAAAATTACAGTAACACTATTTTGTTGCTGCTTATATCAGCTGTAAAAAATAAAAAATGCATGCATTCTTTCTGTTCTTTAAAAAAAAGTTTTTATATGTTTTCACAATATTAATACCAAATCAGATAAAACGGGATCATCTTTCTTGTCATATGATTGTGTAATCATTCAGCTTCTAATAGCGAAAATGATCCATCAATAACCTCAGCTGATTGGTCATTGTCAAAAGCAATCAAAAGTTAGTTTTTCTACTTTGCTGGATCATACTAAGCCTGGGTGTTCATACGAACTTTCACGACTGTGATATTTCACAAGATTGAGCATTATGTGTTGCTCTGCTGAAGGGGGACTTATGAACATCACTTCTTCGCATTTGTTTAATTGGAAATCATTAGAGAGGAGGCAACATTGACTATTATGTGTCAAGCCTATAAGGCGTCACTGATTTTAGCTCTGACAGCAAAACAACCATTTGCGCACAAAGAATAGATGGTGAGACTGTCTGAATAGTTGGCAGCAGCAGGGTAGCAGCTCTGGAATTCACACTGGCCTATTTCTGTCATGATTGTGAAGCCTGGCATCGGCGTTGGCTAAGGACAGACAAGCTTGTGTTCTTCTGTGATAGGAGCTGTCATTAGAATAATTTGACTTACAGTGAATGCAGACAGGCAGACGACACAATTTCCTTAAATTAGGAACAAATTCCAACCTGTCAGTACCTTCTCTGATAGAGCCATCACCATCAAGATCAATGCGGAGGCTGGAAAGCTACAGTGGTAATAAGGTGTCAGCGCCAAAGAAGATTCAAGGATGAGTTTTTTTATGTGCAATAGTTAAATATTAGGCTGTATTCACACCTACATGGTTTAGTCTGACTAGATAGGGTTTATTTCCATCCTTTGGGTGTCTCTACACAAATCAATCATACTTGGGTCTATTCAGACAAAAACCTTTGATTCCAGATGAACTTGGGAGCAGTTTGTCATGTGAACACAATCTGAACTAGTTCTGAAGCAACTACAAGCCAATTATTGATCTCTTGAGTCATTTTCAACCAGGGCACGGCACACATGGTTAGCGCTAACTAAATGACACCGTTGATTACCAATAACAAAACAAATGGATGCTGTGAGAAGGCTGTAACATATCCAGCTTAAGCTAAGGAGTCTTCAGATTCCGCTGTCTGAAGACCACATTTTCTTTACGTAATGTGAAGCAATACATGGTTTTCCAGATGTTGTCTTGGCATCAAATTCAGCTTTCTGCTTGCGTAGTTTTGTTTGGTATATGGTCCATAATGACTACGACTAGGAACATATACCAGTTAGCTATCCTGGCAGAGTAAAGTCCTTCCTGTTTTGATTTTTGCTTTTTTTTGTTCAGACATTTTTCATCATTGAGGAGCGAGTGTCACCATGTGGTTTTTGTTAGTACATTTTGGTTTACTTTGAATTTTTTCTGTGTGAAACCCAAACCAAACCAAGGGGTAAATGGAATATTTTAACAATTTAATCCCTGATTTGGAATGAAGCAAGCAAACTGCAGGACTAAAAACATCTTCATGTTTAATGCAATCACACATCATGCTGGCAAGGTGTAGGTTGAGGTTAAAGCTGATATTCATAAAGTTTAGAAATTAATGGATTCTTCTCTCAAGTGGTTTTCACAGACTTGTCATAGTTGGCTGGTTTGACAATGCCACTTAAGTCTGTCCAAAGCAAAGACAGTGCATTAGAATTGACTCATAAACCTATAAACTTAGTCATCTTACATTTTTTATGTAAGACATTTTTTACACTTCAATATCAAAAAAATGACCAGCAGGCTTCCACACAACAACCCTGGCATCTTTGCAGCCTCCACGCTGCAGAGGGTGACAACGTGTGAACACTTTCAGCATTAAATCACAGCAAGAATTCACTGAATGGCTGAGTCAGGGTCCCCATAGAGACCCAGAGATGGGTCAAAATGAGGTCACCGTGGTAACATTCACCATGGTCATCCTGAGGCCAAAGAGGTGAGAGTCAAAGCAAGGCCATCGTGAATGATGATGACAGGAAAATCTGAGGTCACAGTTGCCATGGTGAATGAGAAGAAAAAGGAGTAATCGAAGGGGTGAAATGGAGGGTCAGCATTACAGCTGTCCATCACGCTGCCTTCCCAGACATCCTGACGGTCCAAGGCAGGATGGAGATGGATAGACTGAGAGTGCACACAGGAAGGTGGAAGAAGGAGGAAGGAAAGAAATGAGGGAGGAGGAGGAACGGATGTGTTCACTTTATTGATCACTTTGAGATGGAAGCTACAGGACTCCCTTTTGTTGGCAGAGACACATATGTATCTGTGTGTTTTGGCACATGCTTCTGTTCACGTGTGTATGTATGCTTGCACTTGCAACTCAGCAGTAAGTTAAATGCATCTCTTCTCGTAGCCTTAGAGATTGGACAATGTGTGTGTGAGGTAGCAAAGATGCTTGCCACCAGGAAAGGAGAGAGAGAGAGAGAGAGAGAGAGAGAGAGAGAGAGAGGGTTGCTGAATAAGTTAGAAGTTATTAATCTGGCAGATTTCAACATGTCATCAAGTCAAAGTGTCAGAATTGATGGTCTGTAAGAGGGAATGCTAACACTAAGCAGTGGTGAAAGCTGACCTTTGCTGCATGGAAAGTGGTTCATGTGGTTTTCCTCTGACACAATTTCTTTCCACTGTAGATTGTTCATTGAGCGTAGCCCCCCGTCCCTCGCTGCGGGGTGTGATATTTAGTGGTGAGACGAGGCGCTGCTGGCAGGGAAATGGACCCGAAGAACAGATGAGAGAAGTCGAGTGTGAGAGCTGGCATGTAAATTGCGTGTCATTCATCTGGAAGTGGTGAAGATTAGTAAAGCAGATTGCGATAGCTTGTCAGGGAGGCTTTTTCTAACAGCGATCCCAGCACACCAGGCAGCACTGATTTCAGAGATTTCGAGGACAGAGGGATTCGTCATCATCAGCTCTTTCAATCCTTCCACAGCCTCATCCACATTAATGGTATGGTGCGAATATGGGACAAACCCTGCAGGTCACGTAGATTACAAGTCATCTGGAATTACTTTTCCTGATTTACTGTAGCAGTTACACTAAGCTTCGCTGCCTTAACCAGACAGCCTGAATGGCTCATGACAGTGAATCTCTGTGGTTGTCAGGATTAAACACAGCTAAAAGCAGATGTTTTGGGCTTCCCTCTCTGAATTTGTTCTTCTTATTTCTACCACTCTCCGTTCTCCTCCGTCTGCTTGGCTTACATCTGTCCCCTTGGGGCTCGCCCGACTTAGAATAAACATTGGCAACTAGCTTTGTCTCTATGGCAACAGCTGCACTTGCTGAACAATAGAGCGGGCATCCAGTAGGTAAGAAACGGTGGTGATGCTTGTGGATATAGCTAAATATGATCCTACAGCTTAATAGGATTGAGCGTTCTTCCAGGTGATTTGGTTAAGGGAGTGTGAGACCAGGGGACGTGTTTTTATTTCATGCAGAAACCAAACGAACACGCATCAGACAGTGCTGGTTTGATGGTTGTTAGGTCAGCTGTAAGGGGGATTAGTGGGGTTGGGCTGAAATCCAACCAGTCAGTCTGTCAGTTGGTTTAAGCTTCCGCTGGCCCCGTCTGCCTTAACACCTCAAATCACCAGGCTGTTCGGCTACAATCAGAGCGGCCTTTGCCTCAATCCCACTTTCTGTGACAGCCTGAGGAAGTATTGGATTGAGCTGGTCAATACGCTCAATCCGCTCAGGCACGCAGGGTATTTGTTTTTCTTTTTCCCCCTCCTTTGCTTGCCTAAATATTATTTAGTTCCGTGCTTGAGCCGGGTTTGTCAGCAGGGATTTTGCAGGGCATGTTTTCATTTCTCCACGCTGATGACCGAGCACTTCCAACACATCATGTTTATGTGTTTTGTTTTGTTTTTTTCCCATGTCTGTTTTATATAATTTGAGGATCGAGCTCAGTTGTATCCATCTGTTCTCCTGGTTGTTTCCCTGCGAGGTGCCAGAGCAGGATGACCTTTTGCCAGATTCACATGTTCAATCCCCTGTAGGCCATCAGAAGCTGATATTGCTGGATATTCTTAAAAAAACAATAGATAAATAAATGCTGCAAAAAAAAAATTAAAACCAGTGCTTTTATTTCAACACTGGTTCAGTAAGGGACCATACCAGCCATTTTGCTTGTTGAACATAATATATTCAATTTTCATTCATGGAAGTTTACTGGCAATCATTTCCCAAAACAAGATGTGGGTATTCAGGTTTTTTTTATAAGTTATGTAATTTTAGCGTTTAATCGCAGTAAAAAGCGCAGAGTGAATGTATGCCTCCACTGGGGAATATAGTCCCAAAAGAAGACCTGCGTTTATGGAAAAAATTAAATGACTGTGACTTCATAAGGCTGTGTAACTATTAGCAGGTGAAACATCGATTTTTAAGGTGGGTGTATCGCTTGAATATTTGATTTTGAAAGATTAAGAGATTTTATGAAGTATCAGGAAAGCTGAAATATGGTTTTATCCTTTGGGATAATGAGAAATGGTTATCAGTAATGCAGTATGTATGAAAATTGAATATGTTAGGCTCAAACTTGCAAAATAGGTGATATGGTCCTTTAAAGGGAAACTTCACTTCTTTTTTTCACATCAAATTCAGTTTATTGGTGTTGGGCAGCACATATGTGAAAAAATCTGTACAGGTCAATAACACTTTAGTGCATACTGTAAATGGAAGTGCTTCATTCTCCTAAAGCACACATTATTTTCCACAGCTGTAGTCTTTAAATAGAGAGAAATCTCTCTGATGTCATTTTTGCAAACTTTGCACAGCTCCGTCTTCAGCTGCAAAAACCTTTCAGTTGTTTTCACATGCTGAAAAATTCTCCCCAAGACCAGTAAACTGAATTTAACATGTAAAATTGGTGGCGTCCCCCTTTAACAATACTTATTCAAGACCCCTTTTCAGTACATTTTTAATTTAATGGAATGTGAATGTGATCCCATTGACTCATAATTTACTTTAGAATGAAAAAACAAAAAACTCTTCTTAGATTTGACTGTTTAATAAAGATTTACTCTTTACTGTGAGTCTTTATGTTAATTCTGTTGATGCTGTACATGTGTAATTAACTACGACTGAAACCAAGTATCGAAATCAGATCTTCATACTCGCATTTATTGCTGCATTTCAGCTGATAAACGGGCGTCAGAAGTTTTCAGAGGTGAAAATTGCTGTTGGCTGCGACCTGTTGTGATGTTGCATCGCTGCTGTTACATCCTGCTGTCGGTTCGCCGCTAAACCGTCATGAACCAACTCTGAAGGTCATCTGATACCAGCAACCCCAAGGTCGTTCCACGGGGGTTGGCTCTAACTCAGGAAGTAACTGTAGCCGCTGCTGCTCCAATTGGCTAGTTCTCCGCCCAATAGAATTTGACCTTACTTCTTGCTCATTCCTGTCAGCTTCATATGCATCTGTTGTAGTGTGGTTTTATTGTGTGTGTGTGTGTGTCTGGGGGAGGGGGGTGATGTGGGCCGGTTTGGCTGATTTGTCTCCCTGTAAGCAGCTGTAGCTTTGACCTCGAAGAGACAGACAAGCCAAAGCTCCATCTGCTGTTATGTGTAACACGAGTCAGTCTTTTGGGCACAGCCAGGTAATTCAACGCCCCTTGCTGTCCTCACCTTATGCGGGCAGACAAGGTGGCTGAGGTACCACGCTAGGGGAGGAGGGGGAGGGGGGAGGGGACACACTTACATCTGCGCTCTCGCTCAGTAATTAATGTGCAGGGGACAAATCGCTGGCTTCACGGTGAAAACAAATGAGGTGGGCTTTAGGGCTGCTTGTTATACCTGGCCTGATCCTTCTTTGTGGGTGGGGCTGGGGGGGGGGGGGGGGNCCCCCCCCAGCCTGTAGAAGATGACTGGCTGTAGATGATGACTGGAAGATGTCTGGCTGTAGAAGATGACCTCCATCTTCTACAGCCAGACATCCGGTCTACACAGCAGTACTTGACATTGCAGTTTTTCTTTTTGCGACGTAAAAGGCTTAAATCATGACAAATCATGTTGCACCCTTTCCACCTTTAATGTAACATTTCAACCTATAGAATTCAAGTGAAAGACAGTGCTTATTTTTTGCTGAATCAGCATTATCTCAGCTACACATTAGTGGTTGTTGTGTGTTTGTAGCCCTGTTTGTTAATGTACAGCAGTTCCATCAGCTGTTTAAACATATATTTTACTCCATCTAATTCAGATCCTCATATGATACGCCTGATATGCCTTATTTTTGTGTCACGGAGATTGATGTGTTGCTTTTAAAGAAATTTAAAAACTATTGAAAAACATGCAGGTGAAAACACAATATCCAAAACAGTGTTAATAAAAACCTACATTACCCTGTTTGCATGTGTTCTAATATGGCAGCTGTAGCTGTTTTCAGTCACAAAAATCAGGTTCAGAGGTAATTAACATACACCTGCAATTACTGAAACGGATCTGGCTTTACTCCAAGTACAGATCAGCTGTTCTTGTGGGATTTTTAAAGGTTTTCTTGGTTGTGGAGTGTATGACGGTTGGTTTTATTTCTTAGTTGTGTACCGGGCTTCACAGCTCCTAATATTCCAGATAGTTCCAGGTAAAGTAGGCCCTAATTTTGAGTTGGAATGGCCCAGTTGGAACCTCGTGCAGCACTGGACTTGCACTTAGAACTCAGAATTTCCAACTTTAAATTAAAACGTAGCTTCTTTTGGCCCAACAGAGTGTGGTGGAATTTCTGGAACAGTAAAAATGAAGAGACGCCGAGAGTCCAAGCAGTGTTTTATTCTTGCCAGCAAGGGTTCAAGCTTACAGGATACTGTCTGTACGACACCAGAGCAGTTCTGATAAGAAGAACCATGTATGATAAAATGTCCAAGCTTTTATAGTGTGCGTTCTAATGTGTGTGTATGGCACAAGTGTACGTGACTACAAGCATGGATGTTGGTAGAAACTTAGTTTCTGAAAATATGTGTAGGAGCTGTAGTTTCAGGTGAAACAGGAGCAAGGACAGTTTAGAAGTGTAAGATCAAACAGAAAAGAAACAAAGTAATCACACTGTGTACTTGACCTGACCAGTAAGATGAAAAATAGAAAATAAATCTGACACAGAGCAAACAAAACAAAAGTTTTCATGTAGCCTCCCACCTTGTTGAGCTGGAACGCACGGTGGTCGGAAATGATGTAATTTGGAGTTTCAGCTGCAGCACAGATCTTAATCTGATCAAAAGCGTGTGAGCTAATGCGAGCGCTGCCCTTCACAGTTTGACACACTTCACTGATCGGAGCCAAGAGTGAGATAAAAATGCCAGCGCTTGTCCAAGTTTTATTTATTTATTTATTCCCACGGCCTGTTTTTTCCTTTAAATTTTGTTGATTGAATTGCCGCAACAAATTTGGGAAAGGTCCAACGGTGATTTGTCTTGATTTTAGGAGTTACATCACAAAAACTTTATAAGCTTTCATAAAAGACGTGTAGAATTTTCTGTCTTCTGTATTTATCACTCAGTGTGACGATATGGAGTCTAGCCTAGGATTTTTGTGCTCACATGTTGTAACATATATGTAATTGAGCTATTTCACAGTGGTATCTTCCTCACTGTTGCTCATTTGTGCTAATAGGACAAAAACTGTGTATATGCTGGTTTTATTGTCCCTGTGGACCGACTGCTTGCCACTGACCGTGCTTAGCATTAATGAGTGTTTTTCTATTCTTGGTGGACAGAGTGGTGTACAGTGACAAGACAGGAAGATGGATGAGCTGCAGGATGTACAGCTGACTGAGATAAAGCCACTGCTGACCAATAAGGTGAGAAGGGGGGGCAGCTAAAGACACACATACAAAGCATGCACACACACACCGAACATACACGTGTGCTCTCAACCCAAATAAACAACCTAAATGATACTCTCAGGCAAACACATACACTAACACGCTGGATGTGCACAGTCTGCATTCCTTTTTATCAAAGTGAATAATTCATATGTGCATGAGAAGGAAAAGAAAAGGAGAGAAAGAGCAAGAGAAAATATCAGTAGAAGAAAAAGAGTTTGTAGATGGATTAATGCAAGAGAAGAGGAGAGAGAGAGACAAGGAAGGCAAAGTGAGAGGGAGAAAAGAAGGGGATTTGGGACCGGAGAAAGAAAGATCAAAGGGGAAGCTGGAAGAAAATTTATTTTTTTTCTTCCTCTTTTACTTCTTCTTGAAAGATTGTTGAAAGCAACCAAAAGCAAAAAACAAAAGGAAGTAAGGAAGAGAAAATCCCTCCATGGCAGATCAAAGCTCTTCCCAGCTTCACGCCTCCTCTTCCTCCTCTCCCAGCTGCTCAGCTTCCTTCATTGTTTTCTGTCTGGGCATGGCCCCCCGATGAGAAGAGGGTGTATCTGGAAACATAATTAATATCCTCCAGCGGGAATGTTTTTCTCTCCCCCCTCAGGCCGCCGTCAGTCACAGTTAGCAGGGCATCGTGGGGAGTGCCGATGTCTCAGGTCTGAGGCGTGGGCGTGAGATCTGAGCAGCAGCAAAGGACTTTCTGCTAGTCGGTCTGTAGACGACTTAGGTGAGGTGACAGAAAGGGGAGAAAACGCCATAAAACTCATCCAAATCAGCCAAATGAAGAAATCAAACTAGCGCTGAGCTCTCACTCCACCTAGTGGCCACCTCATTAAAAAAACAAACCAGGAGTCTTGGAAACAGAAAGTCTGGAAGTGTTAACTACATTCTTATTTCTATCAGATAATACAGCGGTAATGCCTGACAGGAAACACTTTCATGTGTTTATGGTATATGGGTATGAATCCATAAACCCCACTAAACATGGATACAATGCCTTTTAAGTACTGATTCTGAATTTATGTCGTTACATATGTCGTTCTGAATTTATGTCGTTACATTATGTCGTTACATATGTCGTTACATGCGTGAGTTTAACACGCATAAAGGAAGACAACTACCAGAAACATAATGCACTCCCTGACTAGTGGAACTAGCATAGCACCAAGTTAGCATGCCTGATGTATATGATAATAAGAGCAGTTATATTAGGGATCCAACTGATGATTAATGATTTATATCAATTATTAATATGTTGAATAATTGATTATCATTCATTCTATAAGATGTCAAAATTCATGAAGAAGATCCATCACAGCCCTCCAAAGCCTAAGTGACATCTTCACAATGCTTATTAGCATTTAAAAACCCAAAAGCTATACAGTTTACAGTGCTATGAAGAAGCAAAAAAAGCAGAAACTTCCCATATCTGAGCAGCTGGAACCAGCAAATATTTAGCATTTGAAAAAGGACTAAATTGATAAGATCGATGTCAATTTTGTAATGATCAACTGTCTGATTTATTACTAATCGTTTCAGCATTACGTTACAGCATTATTACTAATCGTTTCAGCATTATGTGCTCTGAAAGCTGTTTACTGTCTCACCAACAGCTTGAGGCAGTTGAAGCATTTCTTATCCAGGTGCTGCATAAACATTGAATTAGATTCTGTGGTAAATCTGCAGACAATAATCACAGAAATTACCCTGACATGTTCTACTTCACTCTTTATTAAACCAATCCTTTTCTGAACCTTCCTCATGTCATCTCCATCCATTTGTCTCGAGTTCTACCGTTAGATTTTTACCATCAAATCTTCTACAAAGCTAATTTAGTAGATCTGCCTCAAGACTCACATGGGCCCTGTTGGTCTGGGTTACAGTTAAATCCCAGGAGAACCTTTTCTGTTATCTGAAAACAGTTGTGATATTAATTTAGATCTGCCAAAGAAAATAAAAATACGTTGATTTCTAAAAGCACTAGCACTACTAACTGTTATCTGTGATCAGAGTCATACTGAAACATTCTTGTAGACACAAATCTATACCCCAACCAACTGATCCACATTGTAGATGAAAATGCCTGCTGCAATAATTCATGTCCAGCCAAATCATGCTGAAATTGCAGAAATCATTGAAGATATTAGTGAGCTTTGCACCAGGCTCATCTTCATAGATCTGTAATATATTTATAATGTTGCAGACTGGGCAGTTTATATGCTGTGATCCCAGTGTTAAACTTGATGTAAATCAAACTGATCAGATGTGGTTATTGATTGTAATAGTATAACTTAATACTCTGTTAAAGGTTTGTGAAAAACATAAAACTACCAGTAGTCCTTGCATGCATAGCTACACACGTAGAATAAATTCATCACGTTAACTCTGCTCTGTATTACCATGGATCTGCAGCAGAATAATGCATCAGTAATGGAGCTCCCCATTTAAAATAGATGAATTTCTATTAGAGGCCATTCAGCACATTATTAATGTAGAAATATGCAGGAAAATATCTTTTAACTCTCTTCTTTTTTTCTCCTCTTGTAGAATTCACGCAACTTTCAAGATTTTGACTGTCAGGTGAGTGTTCCGCTGCTCCTATTTGGTTTGGTGGGTTTAGTTTTTTTTTTTGTTTTTTTTGGGGGGGGATCGTTGGGACATGCTTCTTTTTTCACCCCATCTTTGCTGACTGCAGCACTTTGCTTGGCCTACATCTGAACAGGCACTATGGAGAGTTACTGCACAGCACACGGTGGCGTGATGTTTGCAAGGTGACAGAGTTTGAATATTTTTGTCCTACACAGTTTTTGGTCAGCTTGTGTTCTAACCTTGCCTTTGCTGATGCTGATTATGAGGAACAAATGGGAAATAATGTTTCAGCAACCTAACAGGCCTTTTTATACATGCACTTACTTTGACTTAGTAGAATCAGGACTGTGTGGGTGTGCACAGGCAATGCTCCCTGACACTCCTTTTTTTTGTTTTAATTCAGATTTTTATTTATTTTCTCCCTGACACTCCTGATAGGTTTGGGTGGGAGGTTGTGACCTCAGCAGACTCGCTAATATGAATCTTTTACAGGCCTAAATTTACTTTACATATTATTATTTACACTAATTGTAATCTGCATAATTCTCCAAGAGGCTGCAGGTTTTCATTCCATTCAAACCGTTTGCCAGTAGAATTCTCTGACTGAAGGTGTGCTGATCATGGGAATCAGGTGGAGTGTAGTTTTAAGTTGGACTGAAAACCCACAACCTCTTCATGACACGTGCACTGATATATTTAAAAATAGATATTGCTAGAAAAGCAGAGATGCACCAGTACAGATTTCAGCCATATTTTTAAGAGTAGTTTCAGCTGACGTTTTCCAACATGAAACCGGGCTCCTCTTTCCTGAGTAAGCATTTCAGCCACACTCAGGTCTTTTTAGGGGTACTTTTAAAAAAAAAAAAATAGAATTGAGGAAATTGGGCTATTGGGCCTGGTTTACATTGGGCAGACACTCCCATCATTTTAATCATACTTTGCATGGTGAGTTGGGCGGTAAGCTCTCAGTCAGGATAATTTGCTTTTCTTGCAAGGGATGAGTTTCCTACATGAGAAGGAATCATTTCTCAGAAGCAAGCACACTGCTGTTTCACGAACCTCGTGGCTGCAAAGGGTTAAGCCTTTCATCCCTCTCTCACTTTCTGCAGTCATGCCTATTTCCAGTATCGCAGCAGGGCTAAATATAGCCGCTGCAGGCAGGGGAGGGGGGCTGAGCATGTTAGCATGCTGCATGCCTCTTCAGCGTGTGTTTCTTTCTGCACTGTCACTTCAATACATTTACATTCTTACAATGCAGCACTCACTGATCAGTCAACCAAATAACCCATACTGCACTTCCTCCCTGCTCATATTATTGTTAGTGACCATTTTCACACTCAGCATGATGCGTTTTATTTACTGAGGAAGCCATGACCAGCTAGTAGACAGTAATTGTACTAGAATTTGTATCAGTGGCATATAAGCAGAGACATAAGTGTATAAATACAAAGCATATATATTGATCTTATTCCTGAGACAATCGTGTTGGCCTCACACATTCAGGAGTCATCTAGAGATTAAAATTAAATGATTGACTTTGTGATTCCTTAAGCTCTGTATGAAAAGTTTCCATGTGTATGAATTATCATTACTTCGCCTTCAAAGTGAGAATTGGATTCATCTAACAGTTAAAAAATTAGCCAGCAAGCTTCAGCTACAGGTGTAATCTTGGTCAGCGGGTGGGGGAGGGGCTGCAGCATCAGTCTGAGCAGCCCGTATGAATTCCAGCGCTGCAAGAAGACGATTCCAGCTGCTATGGCTCCCACTACAGGCAGGACACAGGAACTGCAGCTGTCAAGTCAAATGGCTCTTCATACATGGACAGGTGGAGGTGGGAAGAGGTGGTGGTGGTGGTATGTGGGGGAGGTCAGAGAGGAGAAGCTGGAGGGTGTGGTGCTGTAGTCTGGTGTCCCTTCAGATGTCCTGCTTACTCCACTGGAAGAAGAGGAGGGGGAGGACGAGTCAGTGTCTTCCACCAGTGGGACCTGCGGTGTTTTAGTGTGTATATGTAAGAACACTGAGTTACTTTGTGGGTGTGGAAATGGCTGACAGCATCGTATAAAAATGGAGGGATGAGGTGGGTGTTGTGGAGAGCAAAAGGAGATTTTGAAACAGCATCCATGCAATTTTTCCATATTTAGTTTTATTTTTTGTTTCAAATCTCTGATGTTACTAACTTTATTTTTCCATGAAGTCTATTTATTATTATGGGTCAGGCCTGACTTTTTTTTTTTTTTTTTTTTGTTAGATCCAGGTGTGTGTCATGACCTTGTAACAATCCTTACTGTCTCCGTTAGCCCAGCAGAGGGCGCCATAAGACTATTCTTATGTAGCTGAATGGCTTTGCCTTTGCTGCTGTTCGGCTCCATGCCTGTCACATTATTATCCTAAAGGGAAGCTTAAGTCTCATTAACATTAACTTTATGGATTATTCACCATGATTCAGGAGAGTAGCATGCGTCATGTGGTTAGCAGTTTCATTTGAAATGCTCTTACAAGCGTGTATATTTTTAATAATCATGAAATGTGGGACGTGTACCCTGTGTTATCAGTGCTGATCCTGTAGATGGAGATAAGCCACAGAGAACCAGATGTAGAGCTGAGGTGACCAAGTGCACGCACGACACGATCTGACGTAAATGATTGAACATTGTGATGTACATAAAACGAGTCAAATCTTCACCACAATTCCTGGAACTAAACTGACTATAAATATGTTATTGTCTGTTTATGGCAGAAAAAATATTTTGTAAACTTTGCACCAGGCTTCAATAATACTACTCATTTGGTATTGGATAGATAGTAACTTTATTGATCCCCAATGGGGAAACTGGCTTGTCCCTGTGCTTAAAAGGACTTTACATAAAAGACCGTACACATCAAAGCACATTCAGGTGCACGCTCAAGAAGGACATAAAAAAAAAAAAAAANAAAAAAAAAAAAAACATTCAGCAAGAACATGACAGGCAGGAGAAAAGGTACAGATACAGGCAAATACTGCTATATATTCTATAAAAACTACCAATATAAAAATAATTAAAAAAGCACCATAAAAAAAACAGTTGCTATGACTAAAAAACCAAATGACACAGCAAGCAAAATACCCAATAGTTAATAAATAAATACATAGGATAAAAGAATACATAATAAATACATGCAAATTCAACGGACTAAAAACTCTACAGTGTCATGGTGCAGATAATCCCTTTCATGTGTTATTTATTTAAAAGTTTCACCACTAAGGGCACAAAGGACCTTCTGAATCGCTCAGTGGAGCATCTCAGCATATGAAATCTGCCACTGAACACACTTTTCAGGCCAATGAACATACAATAAAATGGATGAGATATGTATCGACACATAGTCCTACTTCTCCTCCCTATTGAAAATGATAATATGCAGCGATAAGTGCTCAGGCATGTAATTTGATAAAGTTTTATCTAAGTATTTCTACATTTGATGACTCATCATAGCAAGTATTTATCCTTTACATGTACATATACTGTAAATGTGTGTCAGCGGCCCCCTCTGTAGATCAGGAAAGGTGAATTTAGAGGAGAAACACTGGAGGTTTGTAACTGACGGTGCAGCGACAATGAAACATTGCTTGATTTTTTAAAATTTTTTTTAATAATCCCACCCATTTTGTGTTGTCTGCCTGCCTCAAACAAAGGTGTCACGCCAATAAGCTCACCGCTTTCAACTGTAGAGAAGAGAAGGAAAGATCAATAAACTACAGATCAAATGACTCAGAGGGATGTTTAGAGGAAAATGACTCTGTACGGTTGTGATTTTTAAAAGAAATTAGCCATAAGGTCTGTGCACAGTCACAATTTGTGATTTTATTCCAAGTAGCCTGTACTGGCAGTTCTCCTGTCAGCCTAGGACGTAATTAGGGAGACTTCAGTTGTCTGTTAAAAGCCAATGCTATGATTTAGCGGTATTGTGCTAAGATCTAACATAAGACCTTCTAAAATAGCACATCTTTTGACAGAACACTGATGGCTCAGTTCCATTTAGCTGTGCCAGTAAACCATGGCAGGGCTCTAGCAGACACAACACCATTACTCTGGCCTGCCTAAATGGAATGCAGCCATTATTATTAATGTTGCTAATTATACTTATTTGACGAGTCAGAATTTCCACAGTGATAAATGTGAAGTCACGCATGTCAGGCTGCTGCATTTTAACAACTCAGAATTTGAATTCAAATTGATTAATAAAGTCTTGATTTGTGACCATTCAGATTTTTTAAATTTATTTTATATGTGATTTTGAATGTGAACTAGATCTAATGTCAGTTTTTGCGAAATCACAGTGAAGAGCAGCCATCTTTCTGATGCAGAGCACAGTCCTCCTCTCCTCTCCTCTCCTCTCCTCTCCTCTCCTCTCTTCTCCTCTCCCTCTTTCATCAAGCTTTTACTTCATGGTGTGACGTCAGCAGCTTGCATGTTTTCCTGGGCTGCCCACATTCTCATCCCCCACCCCATCACCCTTCTTTTTCACACACCCATCCATCTCTTCCCTCTCCTCTCCACTCTCCTTTAGCTCCGCCTCCTCCCTTTACCCACCTGACCCTCTGCAATCCAATTAGACGCCACCGTGGCTGGACGCACAGACGCGCTGTGACTACAAAGCGCAAACTGCAGTCTCACTCTCCTCCCCCTCTGTCTCTCTTCCCTGCTCTCTCTTTCCCACCTCTTGTCTCTGTTGTCTCTCTGCATCTTATTCCACCCCCTTCTTTCATTCACATTATTCGCCCATCTCCTCCTCTTTCCCTCTGCTGTGCATCTCTCTCTCCTCCCTCTCTTCCCTGTCGCTGCTAGCTCTCTCTCTCTCTCGCTGTCACTCTTCCTCTCTGCCTCACCCTACATCCGTCCCTTCCTCCCTTCTCCTTTTGGAGATCTTCAAAGCTGCCCAGCTCACACACCCACATAGCATAACACGCTTCCTCTGCTGCGTGGGGAAAACATGTCAGCTGTTCTGGACCTGGACCAGATTGCATGCTCTGGGAACGGAGTGGTGAGTGATGGCACGTCTTGCCTGCCTTGACACACCTGACTGGGTCCTTGCAGCAGCTTCTGCTTAAGCTTGGCGGGGGTTGCTGTGCAGGGGGACAGCAGCTGGCTCTTGCTACTAGCTTGTCACCACTTCAGGCATACAGCTTGGTGTTGGAGTGAAGTGTGTGTGTGTGTGTGTTCCGTGTGTGCAGACAGCACAGCCTAAACACGCTCAGGGTGCAGCGGTGCATTTTAATGATGGTGATATGAAAGATGCTGAGGTGTAGTCCTGAAATGCAAATGGCGCAATCACAGTGTGTGTGCATGCATGGCTGTTGTATACTTGTATATTCCAGGGCACGTGTGTGTGTGTGTGTGTCTTCAGTAACTGCAGAGGTGTGTGTTTTTCCTGGTAGCCTGACTAGCTGTGGATGGTGCATAGTAGCAGCATTGTGTTTTTCTGTTGCAGCTGATAAGGAGGGGAGAGGTCACTCACCCCCCCCCACACGCCAGAGCAGCAACACACTGAAACCCACTGTACAGACCTTGAATGTGTATTATTACTCACCGCTTCAGCGACACACGAATGCTTTACGTGTGATGCAGGTGAGGGCGAGTGCGTTGAGTGGCTGTGTCAAAGAAGACGAGGGCAAACGGAATCTGATCTCACAGAACCGCACATGCAGGAGTTACAGACACGTTTAGGTCTTCACATATGTGTTTGTGTGTAAACCGGAGTCGTTTACGAGCTGGAACCTGTAAATGAGTGGTGTTTCTGCCCCATAATGCTGCTCTCAGGTGATTGATGCCGTTCCTGTCAGGGTGGGGAAACATGGAAGAGGGGAAGTATTGCGGGAAGAGAAACAGCATGACACATTGCTCTCCTTTTATTACCTCCTCCCACCTCCTTGCCCTTTTTCACTCTGAGACTATTGGAAGCCGAGTACTTACCCCTCCTTTGGCCCCAGGCAACTTCCTCCAGCCCCTCTTCTCATTGAACTTACACCTTTTCAGTATTCCAGTCCCGCCTGCACCCCCAACACTTTTTTTTCCCCAAATACTGGCACCATGACCATGTTAAAGGGGAAAGGGGTTGCAGCCATTGCAGTGGTCTTCTTTTCCCTCGCTCTCCAGGCTGGCGGCCCCACCCACTGTCTGTTTTCTCATGATTCTGCTTCTGTACATATGTGCACGTGTGTGTGTGTGTGTGTGTGTGTGTGAAAGGAAGTGATGAGAGACAGGGCTCTCAGATCAATACAGCTTCTAAACAATGCCAGGAGCTAAACGGCCTTCTCCATCACTCCCCTTTCCACAGCCTCTTCTCCGTCTTTCTCCACCATTGTTTTTGGCCTGACGTGGTTGGCAAGGCATAATTAATTAAAGGTCTGTTTAAAGGCGCACCCTTTAAACCTCTCTCTCTTCTCTCTTACCACCTGTCTCTGTCATTCTGGTCCTGCTCGCTTTCACGCTCTATTTCCTCTCAGACCCTATCTTCTGTTTCATTGAACTCACCTTTTTTCACTATTTCTCCTTCTATCGCTTTCGTTTCCGGTGTGATCTCCATCGCTGGAGGTGCGCGCTCGCCTGATTTTGTAGGATCACGTCGTGAACATTACATTACACAACACAAGTCAGTCAAGCCTTTGGGCGTCCTTGACCTTGTCCTTGTCTAAATTCCAAAATTCTGCAACAAAAGTAGTTTCTCTCCAGCCTCTAACAGTTTTTCTGCACCCCCACCAGGCCGGGACTGCACAATCATTCTCTTAAGTATACAAAGGCCTCAGATGAGCACTGGCTGTTTTAACAGGAGATGAGTTTCTTCAAGATTTACTCCATCCCAGGAAAACAGAGCGCAGCACAAAATCGCGAGCAGACAGCAGCTTTGAATCTTTCTTTGCACACAGCTTCCATGTTTGCATGCTTTTGAGGACAGCCCATGACAGATTAATCTCTTTGCCAACACCCACACAAACGAAGATATCTCATTCTCTCTGTTGCTCTCAGTATGAGTAGGTTTCCCTTGTTGCCATGTCCCTTTTTTATATTGCAGATACAAAATACTGCAGCCTTGTCCATGAGAATTAACCTTCAGTCCCTGCAAAGAGATTCCGACACACATCCATCAGCCAAGCGTCTAAACTGGGCATCCATTTGGGGAGCTGGCGATGTGCACCGTCATAACAACGTGCCGCTCTCCCTCTGTGTGTTTCCACCATAACCCCAGTCCTCCTCCACCCAGGCTTGCTCTCTTTATTATTGATGACCAGAGGGCCTTGGGACCATGCAAGCGCTGGGCTCCGCCCACCGCTCCTACACTTTGCAGTACACACACAGCTACATCCATGCACTCATGCACACCCTTGTACACAGTCACTATGTCATGCTGACCTTGGTAAGTTGTGTGTGTGTGTGTGTGATGGAAAATGATGGTGTGATTCTGAAGAAGGTCTGGAACTGAAACCGGCTTTGTCTCTTCCTGTACACTTCATCACCTCCTCTGCACTTTTCTGAATCTTATCAGTTCTAGTTGTCAAGATGGTTTCTAGTTTTTGCCATGTCATTTTTTACACGCTTTCCACTGTGTCAGCTTCTTCTTCTGTAGGTGCACTGTGAATAGCCTCTAATGTGGGGCTTCCTTGTGCACAACAGAGGAAGCGACGGAAAGAATAAGGCTGGTGTGAGCTCTCTGAATTTTAATGGGTCCTGCTGCACACACACCCAGAAGAAGCAAAGGACTCTGGGATTCTGCACAGTCATAATTGTGAAAGCGTTGCGAGTTTCAGACCCAAAGAATCTGTTTACCACACAGTCCATTGAGTGCTTTGTTTGTCCAAGGGCACAATGGCTGCATCGTGGAGACGAGAGGTGCATGCTTAGTATAGTCGGTGCTAAATATAAGCTAAATATAAGACCACATGCTGTGCTGCTCACTGAGTTATTTGTTTAAGGCATTTGTTTTTCCTGCATCTAATTTCGAAACAGTAAAATTGTGCCAAAACCTCTCTCTGTCCAGATGGCCTTAAAGTATATAGATTTTTTTTCACTCCCTTTTTAATATATGCATTCTTTATCCACCATTTCTGGGTTTTTGAATATGGTATAAATCGCCCAGGGTAATTATGAAACATCTTTGAAGGTCTTATTGGTCAGTAGATTTGTTCCTGCATCAGGCCAGCATAGATGTAATCACACACATCTTTACAAGCTGCTCAGCTGAGATAATAAGTGTAAAGAGAAAAAACCTGCACACTAAACTTAATGTTCCAATGCTTAAGGATCATACCGGTGATTTTGCGTGTTTGAGCCCAATAAATACTAACTGCATACTTATAAGTTTACTGACAGTCATTTTCTAATGCATAAAATTATATTTTAGTTTTCGTGTTATTTTGCCAAATCCCCTAATCTTTCAAAATCAAATGTTCAGGTGATGCACCCTCCTTAAAATTCAGTGTTTTGCATGCTGAGAATTACACATGATTGTAAAAGGCACAGTCTTTTTAACGCCTCTGTAAAAGCCATCATCTCCTGGGGCTGCATTCCCCGGAGGAGACATTCATTTTCATCCATGCAGCTCCGTATTGTATCGGTTAAATTACTTCAATTATGTTACTACATGTCTTACTCGCTGTGATGGATGACCTATCTCATGCATATTTCAAGTCTTTACAAATTGATTTTTAAATAGCGTGTTGGAATGAACTGAAGCAGGAAAAACATTTTAATATTTACCGCTCCAGTAGTTTGCTTTGGAATTTGCTTTTGGCGGTAATGTAATGTGTGTGTGGGGGGGCTGTATTTATTGGGCTCAAACATGTAAAAATTATTGGTATGATCCTTTAAATCTAACGTCTCAGTGTCTGCATGTGCTGGATGTTCATCAGGGATACACACAGGACATTTGCCACATAACACATTAAAGTCTTGAAGCATTAAAGGACTATACTGTCCATTTTTCATGTTTGAGCCTAATATATTCAATTTTCATACATGTAACGTTACTGACAGTCATTTCCCAAAGGATAAAACCGTATTTCAGCTTTCCTGATATTTTGCAAAATCTCTTAATCTTTCAAAATTAAATATTCAAGCGATATATCCACCTTAAAAAACCCAGTTTTACCTGCTAGCAGTTACACAGCCTTATGAAGTCACTGTCCTTTAAATTTTTTGATAAACACAGGTCTACTTTTGGAACTATATTCCCCGGTGGAGACATACATTCACTCCACACTTTTTATTGCACTTAAACACTAAAATTACGAAATTTTGAAAAAACCTGAATACACGTCTTGTTGGTGATGATGGATTACCTGTCCCAAGAATGTTACAAGTATCAACAAGTTGATTTTAATAGCAGAATGAACTGAAACCAGTGGATGTCTGGAAGGCAGGAAAAACATTTTTTAATTCACCGTTCCAGTAGTATGCTTTGGGAAATGATTGTCAGTAACCTTACTTGTATGAAAATTGAATATATTAGGCTCAAATATGCAAAATAGGTGGTATGGCCCTTTAAGTCAAATGTGTGTGTGTTTTTTCTTTTTTGCAGACACCAGCTGGTGGTCTATCAGTCCTGACCTGCATGGCGTTTTCTGTGTTGTTTTTTTTTTTTTTTTTNTTTTTTTTTTTTTTTTGCAGGAGCATGACATTGAGACTCCCCACGGCGTCCTCCATGTGACCATGAGAGGCGTCCCAAAAGGCAACAGACCTGTCATCCTCACCTATCATGACATCGGCCTCAACCGTGAGTCGGAAAGGCCTCGTCAGTACACGACATCCTGAACGCGACGAAACAGTATCGTCCCGCTGCCGTCACACCTCTTACATGACGAGTGTGTTTTCACCTTTGCAGACAAGTCATGCTTCAACACCCTGTTCAACTACGAGGACATGCAGGAGATCACGCAGCATTTTGCAGTGGTGCATGTGGACGCACCAGGCCAGCAGGAGGGTGCGCCTCCCTTCCCCAGCGGGTGGGTGTCGGAGATTTACATGCATTGATAGATGGAAGCATGTTGGTTTGTGGGTGGATTGGTTTGGAAGCAGCAGGGCCACATTCAACATATTTAGCTGAAGTGAACTAGTAGCTCATTTGCTAATGGAAGCACATTAATCAACCTATTAGTCAAAATCTTTGAGGTAAAACAGTTTCAGTGATATACCGTACATCGAACTCCATTTCTCTAATTAATTCAGTCTAAAGAATGAGCACGTCAAAGCGCTCTGCTAGCATGAACTCGTGTGTTTCATCTGTCTCCAGCTATCGGTACCCGACCATGGACGAATTGGCTGAGATGCTGCCCTCTGTGATGACTCAGCTCAAGTGAGTCTCCCCCCCCCGTCCCACGCTGATAGCTAGTCAGTGCTAATGTGCATATGTATTGACTGTTCATCTCCAATCCCACGCTAACTGGTGGTTTCTCTTCAGGGTCAGCAGTGTGATTGGCATCGGCGTGGGAGCAGGAGCTTACATCCTCACCCGCTTCGCAGTAAGTTCTTCACTTTCAGTGCTTCTCCACTTTCTGTTTGTATTCCCCTCAGCGTCCTGACTGGAAGATCTGCAGGCCACACAGCTTGTTAGACGAACAGTAATGCTTTCTGTGAAACCCACACAGGGCATCAAGTTTCTCTGCAATCTGCTGTACATGCCGCTATCCCCCAGATGATGAATCACCTCAGTGATTCTGTCCTTTTCTGTTGTTTTACTTCTTGTTTCCTCTCTCAACATAGTGGAAATGAATAAGCCATAATGCCGAAAGAACCAGAGATGAGAAAGAAGATGGAGAGAGTGCTGAAAGATAAATAATGAACAAGTGAATGTGTGGCCAAGCATAAGGCAGGAAAATGGGATATTAGGAAGAGCAGCTTCGGGATCTTCTCTAAGAGTCCGCTCGTGTAGAATTAATGAGGAAAAGTGGATTCTGAAATGCATTTGTTTTAACCGGCTGTGAACCGAATGTCTTCAGAATGGATAGATTTATAGAGCTGTTGCTGCATTGCATTTGCATCTTGTTGAAAGCAGCATCTGCAGTATTCCCCCGACATGGAGCAAGACGGATGTTAGATTTCCCCAGACATCCTTTCTGTCTTCAGGCAATTCCAAAATTACAGCCTTTAATTTAGAAGCCCTGGATTCTGTCTTGATTTCTAGATTTTAGGGAGCAGACATGCTCTGCTTTGTATGAATTTAGAGCACATTGCAATGGTTCTGTCCTGTCTGCATTAGCACTTGGGGCATGAAATGTAGTGGGTGCAAAGACTTAGTGCACTTTAGGTTTGCACAAGATTACAAATAAGCTCATCAAATGAATTCCTATGCACTACAGCACACCAAATATAAGCTGAGTAGCAATTACGTCTGCTTTATTTGGGTTTCATAAGCTCCTTTTCATTGGAACTGACATTTTTCCTTCTTTTCCCAGCTGAACAACCCCAGCCTGGTGGAGGGCCTGGTTCTGATCAATGTCGACCCATGTGCTGAAGGCTGGATCGACTGGGCAGCTTCAAAGGTCAGATTTACCGCTGTACCAGAATCCTAAAAAGACCAGAACCAATACATATTTAATCAGGCATTTCCCTTTGCAGGCTTTTGTTAGGACGTGAATAATGCATTTCTGTGGTCAACTGTCCTTCTGTTTGCTTCCATATCTACTTAACATTTTAATATATATATTTGTTTGGTTTAATAAGAGTATTTAAAATGTCTACAAGTTTCAGAATGTTGGTTGGTGACTGAAAACGTGACATTAAAGCTTCTTGGAGATGACATGGCTTTTAAGGGACTCACAACAGTCAAAGGATTAGTTCTCTGACTAGAATTTTAACTTAATAGCATTAAACCCATGCAGGGATTTAATCCTGTTTTATTTCTGCCTGTGGTTTGTGGTATGTGGTCACTCCAAAGTCAATCAAAATGAAACCTCATATTTTTTGGAGGGTTAACTGGCTTCATATAAATCTAAATCAGGCGTATTTGTGGCTCAAACAGCCAAAATTGTGGAATGTTATATGCTTTAAATTGTCATTTCCTAGACATTGAAAACAGAGTGTGTTCCATCGTAGCCATCATGGAAATATGTGCATCAACTTCTTCATCATCCTTGAGAAAACTGTCTGAAAATTGTGTACTAGGTTTTTTTTATAACTGTCAAAAAGAGTTAGTAAATACATCCACCCACAGGCATGACAGGTCAGTCAGAAGTCATAAAGCTGTTGTCTGTCTTACTTAAGTTTGTCTTTTCCTCTTGACTGCAGCTGACTGGATGGACCAGTAACCTGGTGGACATCGTCATGGCTCACCACTTCAGCAGCGTGAGTTTCTGTGTGTTCACCTCCTTCGCCAATAGTGTGAAACAGTAACCAAACCTCACCAGGCTTTTCTTAATTTCCCTGGATACCTCTCGCCCTTAAAACCGACATTTACCGCGAGACACTCTTCATTTTCTGTCCTCCTGGGGACACATGGTCACACAGATTGTGGTTTGTGAAATACAGAATGAGATTAAAATGTGTGCGTAGCTTCATCCTTTATATTTATGCTGTGACCTTCAGTGCAGAATGTGGATTTTACCCCTTTCCTGTATATCCACTATACTGCCTACGTACAGGTAGTTTATGTGTTTCCACCTTTTGCCATTTGAGTTTTTTTTTATGGTCTCAGCTGCTGTGAATTTGTTTTCTGCTGCCAAATGACTTCCTGTTTGGATGCTTTGCTCTCTTCACAAGGACGAGCTGACAGAAAACCAGGAACTGATCCAGACCTATCGCCTCCACATCGCCCAAGACATCAACCAGGACAACCTGGCCCTCTTCTGTGGCTCCTACCAATAGTATGATGCAATGATGACACGTTAATTATGCACAGCTGTTCATTTCCAATATGAAACTTTCTTTTCTTTTTTAGCTCCTGATCACTTACAGATACAGACAAGACATGTCATTTCTTCTTGCTAGAAGATCACAAAATACAAAACACGTACAAGGTCAAAATATAAGCAAATAGTAAAGCTTGTGGCGACGGGGGTGTTTCATACTCGAGCCCGGCTCACAATGCCTCATGAGACAATCCCCATTAAGCTCTGTTCAGTTTGATATCAATGATCTCTTTACTTCTTCAGATGAGGATTCAACCATTACTAATGATGGAAAAAGCGGCGATGAAACGAAATTCTTTTATCTTATGGAAGACTTAAACTAATGCTGCGTTCGACAGACCTCAGAACTCAGATTTTTCCGACTTCTTACTTGAAAAAATGCGTTGGAACGGCACTTGAAGTCAGAGCTCCGGCTGAGAAACTTGGATAAAATTATCTTCCCCAACTTACCGAGTATGACATCACTCAACATGGCAGCGCCGTGGAAGCGAGCTTTATGAATGGAAATGATCAGCTAAAAGGCGAATAAAGTATCTTTTTCTGTGTGAAATTGAAAGCAAAAGGTCAGAATTTATTGCCAAGTTAACTATCTATTTTGTATAATAACTGTTTGCCATTGATACTTAAGTGTAAATAATTTCATAATATTACTTCTGTGACGGGTGGGGTTTGGACCCAAATGCAGCACACAGTACAACTCTGACAAGTTAAGTTCTTTAATAGCGTTCTCACTCCAACACAGAAGCAAGCAGAACGACAGGCAGGACAAAGCGCCTACATAGAAACTGACAGACGGGGAACCCAGGCACAGGGACCGGAATCGGAGTCGGGGACAGAAGGCAGAGGTGGTTTCCAGGAAAACGACNTCTGGCAAAGGGTGAGTGTGAGACTGGGGCTTAAATCCATGCCTGATTGGTGCTAATTGGTGACAGCATCCAAACCTGAAATGAATCAGGCTGATGAACTGAGGTGAGGAGCTGAAGACCAGGCAGGCAGAAATGGCAGGTGAGTAGCTGAGGACCAGGCAGGCAGAAATGGTAGGTGAGTGGCTGACCAGACATGCAGAACTGTGACAACTTCTCTGCACAAAGTTTAATACCCACTGTGATTAATATCATTGTAAAACAACACAACCAGACAGTCCTGTAGTCTAACTTTACTTTAGTTAGCATTTATTATGAAGTTTAATTAATTTTACAGTATTTATTGGTGTTCATGCTTTTTTGATTACATTTGGCTGGAATGATTTAAGGTTGGAAGTTGGAGCTTCCAACTGGGAAAAATTCAACTTCTGAGGTCTGTGAACGCAGCATAAAANGTTGGAAGTTGGAGCTTCCAACTGGGAAAAATTCAACTTCTGAGGTCTGTGAACGCAGCATAAAACCATACTGAGAATCACAAAGACGCAAAAGGACAACACAAGTCACATTTTACAGCATTATTTAGACATTTTCCTCTTTCCTGTTTCTGTCTTTGGCTTGAGCTCCCATTGGTTGTTTCAGTCTCTGTTGCTCTGCCTGGTAAAATCAAACATGTTTGAAAAAAATCTTTGCCATCCCGATGGATGGCCTCCCAAGTGTTGACCACAGTCACACTGGACAATTCTGGCGTGAGCCGTGAGCTCAAAATCGGACAAAGAATGCCGTTGTTTGTCCCCGGCTTGAGGCAGACAGTAAATCAGGATTAATGCCTGGTGACTTTACCTTTGAGTCAGATCTCATTATGTCGTAGATCTGCTTCTGTTTCAGCTTTACTAACGGCTCGTAATTTGTCTCCCCCCGTCAGCCGTCGGGACCTGGAGATCGAGAGGCCCATCGTCGGTCNCTCGTAATTTGTCTCCCCCCGTCAGCCGTCGGGACCTGGAGATCGAGAGGCCCATCGTCGGTCTGAACGAGGACACAGTCAACACACTAACGTAGGTTTTGTTTTTAGACGCAGGTCATCCAGTCTTTGGATACGCAGTGTGATTTTGAACGTGTTTGCACTTTTCTGTTCCGATCCAGGTGCCCTGCTCTGCTGGTGGTGGGTGACACATCGCCTGCCGTGGAGGCTGTGGTGAGTCACGCAATCAGCTTTACGCAGGATTTATTTCAAAGAGCAGCATTTATTGTTATCATTTACTATTTTTATTTCAATAGTAACCTCTCTGACGTTTCAGGTCGAGTGCAATTCCAGGTTAAATCCAACCAAGACCACGCTGCTCAAGGTGAATCTTTAAGCCAGGGTTCCCCAACTAGTTTCCCCCAAGGGCCAAATTATGTCAAGTATGCCAAGCCAGGGGCCACGCCCCCCACCCTGCCTCCCCGTCCCCGACCTTTTTCTCTCATTTGGTAATAACAACGGAAAACAACTTTCTGATTTTTATTTATTTTTAAACATAACCCTTTACAACCTGAGCAGCCCGGCACCGGGCCCAGTACTTCCGTTGTAGCGTTTGTGGTGTTTTATAATCACCATTTCTTAATAAAATTAAGATATATGAATATCTATGGAAAGTTAGATTCTCCTGAACAAAATTAGCCCAAGCATGACATTTTATGACCACACAATGCCGAGATAAGTGCAACTAAAGTAGAGAAGTCATCTGAGGGCCTGATAGATAGGACCCATGGGCCGCATTTGGCCCGCGGGGCACCAGTTGGGGATCCCTGCTTTAAGCTTTAATTTGTGCATGATATAATATTGTAGAAAGGATTTATTCACGAGGCTAATAATGCGTCTTTCCTCTGTCAGATGGCTGATTGTGGAGGGTTGCCTCAGGTTGTGCAGGTGGGTTTTCTTTTCCTCAGAGCATCCTCATTAAGCATCATTTTTATAAATTATTTGCCTCATCATAACTTGATTTGTCTGTTTACAGCCAGGCAAACTTGCTGAGGCCTTCAAGTACTTTGTTCAGGGCATGGGCTACAGTAAGTAAATCATTCCTTGCACTTCTTTCACCGTATGTGATCAAAACACAGTAATACACAGTGATACTGGTTTAAGCTAGCTCACGCTGTACTCGGTACGATCCCAGAGTTGTTTACATACTAACACCTCTTTGATTGACGTGTTTGTGGTCAAGGTCTGTGCTCATCAATGAATTTCCTGTTGACGTGAGTGCAATGACAACCCTAGCTTAAAGGACGATTGTTTTCTCCATGGTTTCCCCTGAGCTTTCGCTAGACACCCCTGCTGATGGGGTTTGGACTGCGGCCATCAGTGCATGAAAAGACCCAGTTTTTGTCACCCTGGTCACAGAGAGGCTGCCTCTGAGCCTCTAAGGACGTTAACGCCATTTCCTCTCTGCTCTTTGCAGTGTGTGGCAGCCACAACCCTCAGTAGGTGAGGTGTAAGAGCTTCTAGCATGACTGAAATGATAGTGGCACTCGATGTGCTGAACAGTAATTCACTTCCTGTTCAGTTCTGAGTGGGAGAAACAAATACTCTGCCTCCTTTGTTGTTTTTTTGGTTTTTTTTTTTTTGCCTTGTGTGCTTTTCTTTTCTATCCAAAGCTGTTTAAGGATGCAGTCTCTCTAGAGAGAGACTCGATGTGCATTAAACAGACCTCCAGGCTTTTACAGTCATTCATCTGCAAAGAGCATCAGAAAAAAACATTCCAGATCATACTGATTTACCTGAGGCTGATCCAGGGATGGATTAAGTCATGAAAGTAGGTTTGCCAAACAGATGATGCCTGTGTATATTTCTGTCACTGAGTATCTTTTGCTTCCTGCCATTCCCCAAACCTTTCACAGATGGAGGCACCCTCGGGTGCCGCAAGTACATCAGTGTTGCTTCAAAGGCCACCGAGTGCCCCTGTTGTGGAAATGCCACTGCAGGATTAAAAAAGATTAAAAAGAAAGAGCGTTTTCATGCAGAGAAAGTGTGAAAAATAAATCTTAGCACCTCGGCGCGTTTCTGAAAGCTGCTTTTCCCTCATTAACACGTTGCCACCACAGTGTGAAATGTTAAAGGGGAAACGGCTCGAGAGCACAGAGAAGATCTGATAAAGCCTCAGTTTGAGCCAGACTGAGGTGGGCTGAAGCAACATAAGAAATACCTGTTCAACATTTCTCCCTTTCTCCCTCTTTCTTTTCTTTAACCATCGCTTACAGTTCCCTACGTTCTTCTCAGTCACCTGAACAACGAATCAGGTACTCACTTCTTGAGCAGGCTAGAAGGCTTCGAACCCAAAGGCCTCCAGCCAGGCTTCATTCACCCTGCAGTCAATGTCAACGTATGCAGAGATCCTGTGGAGACACGGTCTGACGTTACGTAACGTCTCAGGCTGATGGACGCAGCGGGATCATTTTGCATACTTTGACACACATTCATCTCTGTAGGACTTCAGTTTCTGCCATTAGCATGGATTCAGTCCTGACTATCATGTTTTAGTGCATGACCCGCTGTTTGTGTCCGTTAAGTTGGATTGCCGATGCTGTGTTGTCTGTTTGCACACATGCAATAATTTTGTTTCAAACATTTACTTTTTTTTTCCAACTTGGTTAATCTCCATATTTGACCAGTTTGCATGGTAAGCACTTTTTCAGTTTGATCGTGGTATGTGATTTCATATTAGAGGCATAAATCCTCTTCCCACACTGCATTGAGTCGCTGTGCTGTGTGAGTAGAATATAAATGTGTTTTTTTGTTTTGTTTTTTTTTGCGTGTGTGCGTGTGTGTGTTTCAGTGCCGTCAGCAGGAATGACTCGCCTCGCCCGCTCCCGCACCGCCTCCTCCTCCAGCATCACCTCCATGGACAGCAGCCGCAGCCGTAACAACCTCAACAGCCTGCTAGAGGGCAGCAGCAGCAGCAGCGGGGCCCTGGACAGCCAGATCGGACCCCAGACCATGGAGGTCTCCTGCTAAAACCAGTCCGACCCANTCCCCACCCACCATCCCATAGTAACTTATGTGCCCCGCCTGTCTCTTTTTCTCTTTCATCCTGCTCCTAAGCAACGAGATCTAGAAAGACGATCTTAAAAAGAGTTATGTGATTAGATATGAGGATGTAATAAATATATTAACAGAGATCTATTATTCAATATTAAATATATTCTAAAAGTCACATTCTGAGTTGGAGAGGAGAAAGAATACTACATATGTTATTTAGCAGTCAGTTATCTCCCTCTGCCCTTGTATTTATTTTTTTCACCCCACCATATCTTTGTGTTAAAACATCTGTAGACCATTAAAATCCTCCATGCGGTTTTTCTAAATAAGTTGAATTTTTGTTTAATTGCAACACTTTCTGATCTGATTTAACTGAACTCCAAACACGTGGCCGACACAGATTGCGAGGCATTGTATTTTTGTGTGCTTTTATTCTGAAATATTACTTGTTTCAGTGTGTTGCAGAATTCGTCTGAGTAATCCTAAGGGATCACTACGCCTCGCTACACAAATAGGATGGCAGGATAAATAGTTAAGGAAAAGTTGTGTACCAGTGTGAGGATTGTATCACTTTCTACTTTCATTTACTTTGGATTCTTTTTATAATTGAGCTCAGTGCGTTTCTTCTTCCTGTTTTGTGTTGATGTTATTTCAGTTGCATAGACCTGTGCAGTGACTCAGTCTTCTTGTAACAGCCTTTAACCGGTGAGTTCTGATGAAAAATAAGTTGAGTCCCTGTACTAAAGGTCTCAGTTGTGCTTCATTGTCTGCAATTTAGCTCATTTATACTATAACTGAATAAAGCTAGAACATGAGAAAACATCTGTGTCTGTTTATTAAAATAATTCCAACAAACCTGCCTAAACACAAGCAGGTGAGTGTGTTCAAAGGAGCATGATGGAAAGGTTACGAGGCCCATCTGAACGTGCTGCAGTACAAACTTGTGCGTCTCTTGTGTTCGTGGAAAGTTGAGGTGATGTGGTGAGTTTGTTTCCAACCATAGTTGTCTTAGTTCATCAAAGCGATCAGTCTCTATTGTCACAAATGAGACTGTCTATATTTAGCACACATGAAAAGCAATGGTCAGCTGCCTTGACAACAAGATAAGGAAGCTGGCTTCAGATTGAAAGTATGTATGTTATGAGAAACTGTGACGTGTTAATCTGATGTTGATTTTTAACCCGCTGAGGCGTCTAATCTGGATGATGATGTGGTTACTGTTATGACTCTTTTTTCCATTAGGCTCTTAAAAGATTTCCTCTTGATATCTGAGAACAGAATGAACAGATCAAAATCGCCTAACATGCAAACTATATCACCAATAGATATAAGTCTAAACTTTATTGATCCCTGTGGGAAAATTTGTCCTCTGCATTTGACCTTCCTAACTACTTAGGGCGGTGGGCAGCCATGATACAGAGCAGACACGGGTAAAAATTGCAAAACTTGACAAAGAAAGGGATTCAAACCCAGGAACTTGTTGCTTTGAGGCAACCGTGCTAAACACTCCATCACAGCACTGATGTGTATAACATAATTTAATCTCATCCAACAGCCCTCAACTACATACTGATATGGTGTGAAGCTCAAAATGTGATTTTTGAGGTTTTAGATGGGAAATGTTGGTTACAGACGAGGATTAGGGCCACTTGGAAAAAATCAGAATTCTGAGAAGAATTCTGATTTTTCAGAATTCTGACTTTAGTCTCAGAATTCTGTGGGGTTTTTTTTTTTTTTTTTTTTTTTTTTTTTT
>VXCM01002777.1:119566-142044 GCA_014773175.1 Lucifuga dentata
ATTTTTTTTTTTTTTCAGAATTCTGACTTTAATCCCAGAATTCTGGCTTTTTTTCCCCAGAATTCTGACTTGTTTCTCAAAATCCTGATTTTTTTTTTCAGAATTCTGACTTTAAGTCCAGAATTCTGACTTTTTTTTCAGAATTCTGACTTGAATCTCAGAACTTTTTTTTTCGAGTGACCTAATCCTCTTCCATAGTTGGTCATTTTATAACTAGTTCCACATCAATGATTCTGAAGTAAAATGATGCATACATGTGATAAACTGTAAGTAGGATATTTATGATATTTATAGTTTTTTTTTTTTTTTTTTTTTNTTTTTTTTTTTTTTTTTTTCTTGTGAATATGAAGTCATTTTTTTAAAGAAGAACAGCCAAAACGGAAATATGAAAATGATCTGGAACAACTTGATTTTTACTTTCCGTCATGTTACAGATAGGTCACAATCAGTGATTCAGCACCAATCTGGATAAGATATAATCATTTCTCAAATCAGCAACTTCTCAAGTACATTTATTTTCCTTTCCATACATGATTAAGTTAACTTGTAAGAGACTTCTTCTGATGAAAACTATCAGCATCTGTGAGCATGAATATTTTGCCTCTCCAGATACTGAACCCGCTGATTCAGATCATTCCTGTCATCTTGCACAATTGTCACTAAACAAGACAGATTTTAAGATCCTATTCTATATTTTGTTCGCCACTTAAATGATAACTTGACTTTAAAAAGCTGTGAAGTTGATAATGTCCTCATAGTTCTATTATAGTGCAGATTCAGCATTTTATGGGTGAGCTTAGAGTGGGAAACGTGATCATGATTGTTATCTGATTTCTCTATATATCTGATTGTACTTACTGTAGAATCAGACATTACTTACTTAAGTACTTTCTTATATGTCTGATTGTACTTACTGTACTAAAATAGTAAGTACAATCATTTTAGTACAGGAAGTCTTACTGAAAGCCGAGCATTTGCATAATCCAAATGAAGTTCTCATGACAAATTTTTGAAAATGATGTCATCACCCCCCCAACCTCCCACGTTCACACAGGACATGTTCATGCTGCTTTACACACACACAATCATTCCATAAACATGAGATGCACTGTAAGAAAACATTCAGCATCAGAGAGATCAACAAGCTGAAGTGAGTCAGGATGTCACGGCGTTGAGCGTCACAGGAAGCTCTCACAGGCTGACATACATAAAGCCATGCAGGAAGCCTCGTCCCTCCACAAAACAGCTGCAAAAACACAGCAGAGGAGGGAAACTTACACACTTACACACAGAGATCCATACCTACTCACCTGAGTGTCAGAAGATTTGTAATCCACCATTTGTTCTGAGAAGGATGGCTAACTACTTTTGCAGCATATAATTGCTGGATTAACAGAATTAATAAAGAAATTCAAGAAGGTGAGTATTCAATAATTATCAGCTTTTATTATGCTGTTATTTCCACTCTTTGCTTGCTCTGATGATCTAGTTAAATTCTAGTTAAAAAAAAAAAAAAAGTTCTTTTGCTTTTATTTTTTGTGCAAAGACTTGACTCTTACTTCCAGAACCTTTGTCAAATTATTACCTTGTCATTTATATAAAATGGTTACTTGCATTCATCCAAAGAGCAAAAATAATTTACTGGCTTGACAAGTTTCTGAAAAAGTACATTTGAAGATTTCATTTTGATTCATTTTATCTATTTTAATCCTTTTTTTTTTTTTTTTTTTNTTTTTTTTTTTTTTTTTTGATAATTTCTTAAATAAATAGTTTTATGCTTTCCAGGTAATATCAGTTCAACTATTGACTTTTACATTTTATTTTAACCCAACATCAGCTTAATTGATATCACCTAGAATGCAAAAATAAAAACACATTTTTTTTTTATTAATAAAAGCTGAGTTATCATTTTTTGCAAAGTACGTTTTGGAGTTTGTCTTCATCTTTTCATTATTTCATTACGTCAAACCGATGTAAAGGCCTAATTCATCGCCTTTAAGCGTAACATGGAAATTTAACACAGGATATTAGTGTCTCTTGTTGTGGTTAGACGTCTTCCTGTATCTGCTCTGTTTGTTTCCCAGAAGAATGTTAGTATAAAATACATGCAGTACCTGTAATACTTCAATAACTAGGACAAGAAATAAATCATAGTCATTAACTTGTTTAAATAAATCATAGTTATTAAAATAAATATAAATAAAATAAATAAATCATAGAGTTATTAACTTGTTTTTAATAAACTATTTTCTCATATTTTTACTACTTTCTATACTACATATTACATTACATATACATATACATTTACATATTTACATATTTTTTACATGTTTATATTTTTTACATATTTATATATTACATATATATGCATTTACATATTTGCATATTTTACATATGTACGTATTTTTACTACTTTCTATACTATTTTCTCATGTTTTTAATAAACTATTTTCTCATATTTATTATTTATTTACACATACCCTCAAAGGGCTTATACCAGGCAAATTCTCCAGAAAATGAATATAACTATTTCATTTATAGACCAATATGAAAAAGAAAATAAGAAAAAAGAAAAAGAACTGATACAATAAAATCATAAAAGAACATTGGAAATCTTTTAGAATAACTCCGGCAAAATATCTGACTCAGAGAGCAATATACATGAAAAGAAAGAAATTAGAGTGAAAGTCTGTAAGGATGATATTGTTGTGTAAGAAATAGTCCTTTCACAGCTTTTTTGAACTGAAGAGGAGCCAAATTAATGAAGTTAGAAGGCAGGAATTCCATGATTGAACCTCTGTATGTAACCAAATGTCCCTCTCTGTCTCAGCCAGAAGGACATTATCAGACAGAAGAAGCCAAGGATCATGGGAAACTGTCCCACCAGATGCCAATCCAACCTGACACCCCTAGAAAATCCATCTGAACCTGTGCCACCAGGTAGCTTCGATTCAGATTCAGATTCACTTTATTGTCTTTCTAGCCACATATATTTCATAACATAGCAGAATGAAAAGACGTTTCTCAGACAGTGAATGTGCTAAAAGATACACAACACAAAACAAATACTACAAAACATTCAAGTACAACGTTCAATTAAAGTTATCCTGAGTGCTGAGGTTAAAAGGCTAAAAGTGCTTAAAAACAGGGCAGGGTGGTAGTTAAGTGCACTATTTCACTGTCTAGTATAGTTTAAAGGACCATACCATCCATTTTGCATGTTTGAGTGTATTCAATTTTCATACATGTAACGTTACTGACAATCATTTCCCAAAGGATAAAATTGTATTTCAGCTTTCCTGATATTTTGCAAAATCTCTGAATCTTTCAAAATCAAATATTCAAGAGATACACCCACCTTAAAAATCCATGTTTCACCTTAATAGTTACACAGCCTTATGAAGTCACAGCCATTTAAATTTTTCATGAATGCAGGTCTTCTTTTGGGACTATATTCCCCGGTGGAGGCATACATTCACTCCACTTTATTGCACTTAAACACTAAAATTACAAAACTTCTAAAAAGAAACCTGAATACACGTCTTGTTGGTGATGATGGATTACCTATCCCAAGAACGTTACAAGTATCAACAAGTTGATTTTAATAGCAGAATGAACTGAAACCAATGGAGGTCTGGAAGGTAGGAAAAACATTTTTAATTCACCGTAGTATGCTTTGGAAATGATTGTCAGTAACGTTACGTGGATGAAAATTGAATATATTAGGCTCAAAAATACAAAATCGGTGATATGGTCCTTTAAATAGTTCTTCCTGCTGTTCAACTGCCTAACAGTTCCGAAAAAATCTCCCCAAAAATGTATGTAACACAAAAAGCATGCAGAATATTACATGTTCATATAATTTGATTTCTGTGAAATAACCTGGATAAGCATCTTAAATATCTCCTCCTTTGCTGTTGCAGCCTGCCAGGAGAACATGGTTGTATCCCTCTGCGACTACCCATCCTACAGTCTTGCAGAGTTGACCATGAAAATTGGAGAGAAGCTCAGCATCATATCAGAGTATGTCTGACGTCATTAAGCTGCGTTTCCTTCAGACAGATTCAGACCTGACTGCTTCTTTTCATCAACAGCGACGGTGATTTTATGATGGTGAGATCCACAACCACAGGCAGCGAGAGCTACATTCCTGCCAGCTACACCGCCAAGGTGACAGACAGGTAATTCCCTGTCATGAGGATGTTTGTCTCATTAGGTGTGTGTTATTAAAGCAGAGTTGTGCTAAGAGCTGACATGAAAGGTGGGGAGTTCCCTGACAGGTGGGCAGAGTCTCTGTGTCGGTGAACTTCACTTCGCTGGAGGCAGATGTTTGGAACAAAGCCTTTATTCTCTGGCTGAAGTTGCATCAGCTTCTGCCTTCAAGAGTTTCCGTCCTCCTCCAGCCGGGGAACGCTCCCTGACAATGTTCCTGTGGGTTTTCCAAAATCAAAAAAGAACAACACACAAATAACAAGAGGCAGCATTTAGCTCATTCTCTCTGTTTAGTCACTAAAATTAGATGGTGAATATTTATTAACATCTTTCAATTATAAATAATCATAAAGCATATCTGTTTTTTTCTTTATTTTGTTGTCGTTATTGTCACAACTCAAGGCTGTAACGCTGATGGCAACAACACCAAGGACAAATGCCCATGAAAGATGAATTTTCCAAAATGGCATCAGCGGCATTTTGAAATCACATCACAAATTAAACAAAAATCAACATTTTATACAATTAAATCCCTTTTTTTTTTTTTTTTTTTNTTTTTTTTTTTTTTTTTAGAGAAAATTATTTTACAAGAACAGAAAATGATGTAACACCAACAACACATTTAAACTGGGGCAGTAAGGTTAGAGAAGTGAACTCGTGACCGAAGGGTTGCCGGTTCAATCCCTGAACTAGCAGGAGAAATCTGGGTTGGGGAGATGAATGAGCAGCGCCTCCCCTCCCTCATTATCACCACTGAGGTGCCCTTGAGCAAGGCACCAAACTCCCCAAATGCTCCAGTGGGGCTGCTCAGAGGCAGCAGAGATGTGTGTGTGTGTGTGTGTGTGTGTGTGTTCCTGAAAAAGAGCATTTGATGCTAACCCTGAATAAATAAAGGTTAAAAAAAATTAACCATGACAAAAGTTAAATGCAAAGCTAAATTAATAACTTACAGAATGTGGAGAAACAAACCATGTGCACATTTGAACAGCCTCTTCTTCCTCTGAACTTTGACCTTTGATGTACTTTTCCATAACTTTTTGTAATTCAAAATAAAAGTTTTTAATATCGATCACACCAATGACATGAAATTAAGGGAGAAATGTTCTTTTCCAATTATTTCTATTCAAAAATAGTTATTTTTGTCTGTTTGACATACTTTGTACATATGTTTTGCCTGGGGAAATAAAATTATTGTAAAAATATTAATAATCAGTGTAAATGTTATGGAAATGGTAAATCTGATGAGGAGTTTTTCATAGTTTTTCACTTGGCAATTTCAAATAATTTTTGAAAAAGTGCCAAACAATGTAGAGTGAAACAATTTCATTTTATTTAGGAAAATGTTGGGTAAAAGCTTTTTCATCACTTCAAAGTCAAGGTGCATGTTTGTCTGCATATTTTGAGAATGATGGACAGATTCTCTCGTTGTCGTGAAGTCTAAATGTTTCTTGTCTCTGTTCAGGTGGTTGTTCACAGGCATCAGCAGGTACAAAGCAGAAGAACTTCTCCTGCTGCCAAATAACCACACAGGATCTTTCCTGATCCGAGAGTCAGAGTCAAACAGAGGTCAGATACAGTTATTTTTCAAATATTCAATCCAACATTAATACTGGAACTTATAGCTAATTGTCTGGAACTTGGTCTGTGGGTGTCATTTTGGCTAAATAATTTATATTTCCTCATGGCAGTATATTGTAACAAAGCAGATTAGATAGACAAAAATGTATAACCAATTCTTTGAACAAAATTTTACAGTTTATGTAATTATTTGTGATATTTCAAATTTTGCAATATTTCAAAATTCAATTGGATTTTTTTTTTTATCAATCAAAAGCACCTTAAAACAATAGTAGTGCACTAGACCATTTTCCAGAGTGCTGTGCTACTTTTTTTTTATTATCATAATGCTGTCTCCTTATTTTTGTATTTAAACTGCTTATTTTATTTACCTTGTAATTTTTACTTATATATTTTTTTTTATAGAAGCCAAACTGGTTATTGCATTCTATGTGTTCTCTGCTGGTTTAAGGACTAACTGCTGCTGCTATAAATTTCACTGTACAAGCTGCCGTGACATTTATATTATCTTATCTATAATTTACCTGCTGCTTTTTCTGTATTCAGATTGCTACTCCCTCTCTCTCCTGAGAAGAGCCGGCTCTTCAAATCTGGACTCTGTGAAGCATTACCGCATTCATCATCTCCAAAACGGCTGGTTGTACATATCCCCGAGCTTAACCTTCCCCTCCCTGCATCACCTGGTGGAACACTATTCTGGTTAGTACGGAGGAAGTAATGCTGGATTCTTGCCATGAAATGAACCAGAGACATTCAAATGTTATCTCCTTTTACAGAATCTGCAGATGGATTGTGCCTTCGGCTGAGAGAGCCTTGCTTCATCCATGGTTCAGACAATGAGGGAAGTCCAGCCATGCAGATACCCACAGTTATCAGGAGGCCTACGTTCAGCTGGAAGGACATTAGCAGGTGTGCAACACTCTTTCCACTTTTATTGATGACTGCCACAAGATATCACTCTGTTTCTTGTCTGTGTGCAAAACCAGCCAATGTAGATTCAAGCTGTTGCCAAATATAGAATCTGCTTTCAAATTTTGCTTTGACAAGAAATCTTGTGAAGGTTCTTCTTTCCATTAGAAATCAACAAACAATAAAGTGTGTCTAAACTGGTCCAAAAATGACAGAAACAGGCATGTGACAAGCAGCATAAATCTGTGTGAAACAGGTGAATGAGTAGCGCTTTCTTCTCCCTTATTATGTACGGGTGAAATGGTGAGGTGAAAGGCACTTGAGCAAGGCATCATCAGTGGAGTTGCTCAGTGGCCAAGAGATAAGAGTGTGTTTGACTGAAAATCTCCCACAATTGTGTGTAGCTGTGTGAATGTGAAACAGGTTGTCAAAAATAAAGGTAGAATAATTACAGCCCACAATAGGTTTATAAGGGAAAAAGGAAGTTGTGTTAATTATTATAACACTGAGAAAAATATAAAGATATACATGTCCTGTAAATACTGGATAAAAGTACTTATTCTGTTTCTATGATCATGCTGAATTTGTATTTGGGACACTGCAAAAAGCACCCCATCACGTTTTTTTTTTCTGCTTTTCCATCTCCTTCCAGGTCTGTGTTCTTCAGAAATAAGAGAACAGAGTCAGAGAACTCTCTGGTGAGTGAGGGGCTCAGGGAGGCCATCAGCTCCTACCTCTACATGACAGGAGACAACAGTCAGAGCTGGGACACTTGAAGAAAGAAACTGAAACAGTCTGGTAGTATCGAGTCAGACAAATTTAACAGATGATGTCCTGTCTGATCTGCAGTCTGGCAGAGACTAACGAGAACAGCAGCCACGTGTCCAAATAGTATTCATACAGGAAAGCTGAGACACTACAGTGTCTGCATTTGTGACACATTACATCATCAAGTGGACATTTCTTCTGCCTTTTTGTGTCCTAAGATGCACTCAGTATCTACAGTGGAGCTGTGAGCTCAAACTAAGAGCCAGTGGGACATTATTGATATTCTTTCTCATTTGTTTTCCAAAGTTTACTTGTTAACTGTGAATGTTTCTGTTAATTAATAACCATGTTTTTTGAATGTAACCTGTATAGGGAATTTGAGAGTCTATACATCATTATCATTGTGTTAATTATAGTAATGTGATGATCTTTATTATTATGTTATTGGTATCCAATAAGTTATAAACCTTGGTATATTAATATATATTTACTTTAATAAATAAAGTTGTATGATTGAATTGCGTTGTTTTTTGCGGAACTGTTCCAGGCTCTGCCAGCAGAGGTCGCTGTATCACCTTTAATATTTCATCAAAGCGCCCCACTTCCTGCCCCAACAGCTCAGTTCAGGAAGAAGAAATAATGGCGACGCTTCTGGGGTCCGAGTTTCCTTGTACTGGAGAAAAACGAAGACATTGCAATAGCAATATCGTTACAAAGTTCACTGCTAGTAAAGTTACTGGCCAGGGATTCAGTCGAGGGACACAGGTAAGAGGAAAGATGCAGGTTTTGGCAGTAAAGCAGACCGAAAGTTGTTCGACTAAAACCAGGGACTTGCGTTTGGAATCCTAACTGAAGATGAAGGCATCGTCTGGAGACTAGCTGAAGGTTTAGTGACCCCGCTGTGATTTTATAGGACATTATGGGGCCTTAGTATAAGACAGTCCTTAACATGAACATTATTGCAACCTGGATAATATTATTTGTTCGCTGACAAACCAAATAACGTTAGCTGAACAACAAGAGCAGGTAGCTTCGCTTCCAGTGGGTCTTTTGTTGTTAGCTCCGTGTTAGCTTAGCATCACAGGCCAGATTAACTACGTTGCTAAGACATTTTCAATCGTTGTATCGAAACCTTAACAAATTATTGGTTTGATAAGCGGGCAGTGTGGTGTCTTTGCTATTAATAATCACGCATTTTAACGCGAGTTATGTTGATATCGCTTTCAATTGCCATAATATTTTGTAATGTTAGCAAACGAGGTAGCTAACGTCTGCTAAGCTATCTGCTGGGGTGATTACGTAACGACACAAACCACAATAAATATCGTTTCCATAAATGGATACGCTATAACAGCTGTTTGGACAACTTTTCGCCAGCAGTACTACATCAGCAAACATTTAGACGACATTTGCAACTTTGGATTACATATTGAAAGTATTTGATGCAATTTTGTTATACGAGTACGTCAGCTGTTTGACTCTAGATCCTTGTACTTTTTTAACGTCGAACCTGTCCTGCTATTTTGCATTGTAAAATAGTTCATACACGCTATTTTGCATAACAAAACTTACAGATGAAAGATGTCCAGCTGTCCAGTTGAATTAACGTTAAACGCAAATCTGATAAGCTTTAAGAACTGATCACTCAGTGTGACTCCATCTGAATAATACTCAAAATACTTTGTGGAATGGTGATGCTTCTGACGAGTCACATCACTTCATCAGGAAATAATTTTGGTGTCCTGTACAGTATTTTAATTAAGTCACTCAATAACCATGAGTGAAACGCTGTAGCTGAAATATTTTAAAGAAATTCTTCTATTTGCTACTTCAGGTTCTGTTTGTAACACCCGTAGTTCACTCTGGACACAGTTTATAATTATTGCAGTGTCTAATGCAGTTGTCTAATAAATTTAGTTAGTTATATAAAATATGATGCTCACTATGCCATCAAAGGTTGACTTCACGTGACAAGAACATGTTTGATGTTCTTGTGGAAAGGTATATTGTACATTTGTAACCCATTATGTCTTTGGAGGATTGGGAGTTTACTAAGATGGCTGTTTTTATAAAGGAATTTTTTTAAATTAAGGTAATAAGGTAAAGGTTGCACTTTTGTCTCTTGTTTTGTAGCTTTTATATTAATTAAAGTAGGAAAGACATTGTGTTTGTTTTCATCACCACCAATTGAAATCCATAACATTCAGGATTACATTTGCCTGTTTGCATTTTTCGACAAATTTCTTTTTACCTTTTTGAAGTGGATTACATTTTAAGCCAGAGTTATGTCAGCATATTAGTATTCAACATTTGTAATGAGATGCAACTGAGAAATCTGAATGAGGTTTTTAGTTTTGGTTCTACTGATAATGCATTCAATTTTATTAATTTTTACAGACTTTGAAATGTATTTTAGGTATTACAGATGATTGGGCTTGTGTTCTGTTAAAACTCTGATCATCTGTATAGAGGTTTTACAAAATTATCTTCACCTGAATAAAGATTAAACACATTGGTTTTAGAAGCAAATGCAGAAGAACAATTTCAGAAGAAGAAAAGAACAACAGGAAAAAATACAAATATTGCCTGATGCAAAAAGAAGCATGCACAGATGAGGAAGAATGATGCAATTTTGGATGCCAGTCTAACCTTTCAGAGTCAAATCCCGTCCATCGCTACATCAAGCTTTTACTGTCAGAAAGTTGAGAAAGTGAGAGGATTTTTTTCTTTTTGTCACAAGTAGGCTCTCAAAAACATGCAGTCATGCAAGCATTAATGAAGAGTAGAAATCTGTTAAAGGACCATACCAGCCATTTTGCATGTTTGAGCCTAATATATTCAATTTTCATACACGTTACGTTACTGAAAATCACTTCCCAAAGGATAAAACTGTATTTCAGCTTTCCTGATATTTTGCAAAACTTCTTAATCTTTCAAAATCAAATATTCAAGCGATACATCCACCTTAAAAATCCATGTTTCGCCTGCTAATAGTTACACAGCCTTATGAAGTCACGGTCCTTTAAATTTTTTGATAAATGGAGGTCTTCTTTTGGGACTATATTCCCCGGTGGAGACATACATTCACTCTGCGCTTTTTAGTTTGCGCTTAAACACTAAAATTACGTAACTTCTGTGTAATTTCACATCTTGTTGACGATGATGGATTGCCTGTCCCCAAAACATTTCAAGTCTCAACAAGTTATTTTAATAGTGTACCAGAATGAACTGAAACCAATGGCGGTCTGGAAGGTAGGAAAAAAAAATTAAACTTATCTGCTCACGTTCCAGTAGTATGCTTTGGGAAATGATTGTCAGTAACTTTACGTGTATGAAAATTGAAGATATTAGGCTCAAACATGCAAAATGGTGTAATGGTCCTTTAAAAATGTAATCCCTTCTATTGTGGTCTTCCCCCAAAAAGCCTCTGGGGTAACAAAGGGGCTCAGGTACAACAATAGCTTAATAAAACCTGCCTGTTCTTAAATCATTCCGCTGGCTTCCAGTACGTTTGAGGGACAGGATTTAACATTCCACTGCATGTCTGTTTAGCACCTAATGATCGGTTGTGTATTTGTTTTTTGCATATTTTTACACGTTTGTCTGATGAGGTGTCAGGCAGGAGTCGCAGGTCTAGATTTAATCATTGCGAGATGTGTTTAGTCATTGTACTTCCAGTAGCAGCATGTCGTGACCTGAGGTGTGGCACAACACTTAACGCCATTTAAATCACTCAAAGCCTTCCCCATTCTTTTCTTCAGATGTGTTAAATATCAAGAAATGAAGATTTATATTTAATGGACTCATTATACATGGTTTTGCTTTGTATGAAGCATGCTTGAAGTTTAAGTTATCTGAAGACTGCAGCCTTCACAGTAATCTGTGTCGACAAAAATACAACTTAAAGCCCTGGTGGTTTAGGGTTTAATTTTTTATTTATTTTTTTTACTTTGTGTACTTCCTTATTCGAGATTGCCTGTGTTTTATGTGTCGTAGCTCCCAGCAGGCCTGCTCCACGAAAGAGATAAACGAGCCAAGTGGCATGGCATCCCTACGCTTCTGCAAAATCTCTACGAGAGCAGCCATCCAAACAGTGACCTCTCCCACGCCCACAGCCTTCTCAAGGTGAGCCACATGATTTTAATAGCAGAATGAACTGAAACCAATGGAGGTCTGGGAGGTAGGAAAAATATTTTTTAATTCACCATTCCAGTAGTATGCTTTGGGAAATGATTGTCAGTAACATTACATGTATGAAAATTGAATATATTAGGCTCAGACATGCAAAATGGACGATATGATCCTTTAATAATCCTGAATGATGCCAATTACAGTACAATCGGACTGTTTCTTTGTCAGGTATTATCATCCCAGCTTTCCATGGAGGCCATGTCCTTTGTTACTGAGGACAGGAAGACCGCTCAGGAATCCACTTTCCCCAACACATACACGTTTGACCTCTTTGGTGGAATTGATGTAAGTTTTTTGACATCATTAGCACCCATCGCTGTGTTATTATTCACTGGGAGAAATTGAGGCTTACCTCAGGAGAGCCAGATCTCTGCTGTGGTTAAAGTCACCCTGAGACTCATTTCTTATGACAATGCTGTCAGCTCACTGCACTGAATTCTCTTGTTTTTTTTTTCCTTCCATGAAGCTGCTTGTGGAGATCTTGATGAGACCCACGCTAACTATGCAGAAGAAAAAACCCAAAAGTAAGTAGGACTGACATCCATCTTTGTTTTTTTTGGAAATAAGTTGTTTGTAGCAACATGATGAAACAGTAAATTCTGTACATGATGATATTTAAGTTAAACTTCATGATACGTTTAAGACAATATTAATGCCTGTTTCTTTTTCAATAGTGAATGATGACATGGTGAAGGACTGCCTTAGTGTTCTCTACAACTGTTGCATATGTGTAAGTGTTCTACTACTGTGTTTTTAACACACCACAGAAATGACTTGACTCCATTTAAGACACTCAAATGATGATGATCTTCATGCAGTCGGTTATGTCAAATTTGTACAGACATATGATGAGAAAAATTAACAGGTATGATTTAATTAATGTGCAAATCTTCTTACCATTTACAGACGGAAGGCGTCACAAAGAACTTAGCAGCGAGGGACGACTTTGTCCTGTTTCTCTTCACCTTGATGACAAACAAGAAGACCTTCCTACAGACTGCTACTCTAATAGAAGACATCCTGGGAGTCAAAAAGGTCTGACTTATGATTTAATTATATATTCAGGATGTGCATAAACTTTTTTTAGTCCTGACACTAGAGCTAAAGGTCTGTAAAATGTTTGAACCTGTGAGTTCTCAGGTGGAGTTTAGGTGACACCTCCCAAGCTGCACACATACACAAATTTTTTATTATATAGGTACATTAAGTCTAAGCCTATAATCATTTCAACTGTATATTTTCTTTTCTTTTTGTTTTTAGTATTTTCTTTATCTCACATGTAGCTCTTCATGCTAAAAAAAACTAAAACTTGAACAGTTTGGTAACAGCCCGTGTGTTCATGTTTCTCAGGAGATGATCCAGCTAGAGGGTATCCCCAACCTGTCAGGCTTGGTCCAGAGCTTCGACCAGCAACAGCTGGCCAACTTCTGCCGCATCCTCTCTGTCACCATCTCAGAACCTGATGTAGGGAACGACGACAAGCACACACTATTGGCCAAAAATGCGCAGCAGAAACGCAACGCCAGCCCCTCATGGGCAGAGGTCAACCAGGGTACGTTTGCTGTCAGAAATGCCACTGCAAAGAAATCAATCAGTAACTTATAAAGTATCATACTGTCTCATTTTCACCAGTCACCTTGATGAACATCCCTGGCTTCATTGAGCGGCTGTGTAAACTGGCCACTAGGAAGGTGTCTGAGGCCACAGGGGCATCGAACTTCCTGCAGGAGCTGGAGGACTGGTACACGTGGCTGGACAACGCTCTGGTGCTGGATGCGCTCATGCAGATGGCAACTGAGGAGGCTGAACAAAGTAGTACAGGTGAGTACAGGAAATGTAATAACATGCTGCTAGTTCCTCTTCCTGCTAAGTGAGTCTGGATGTTTTTGAGTGATATGATTCCTTGTTTCAGAGTCATCAGATGAGAGTTCTCTGGCCACCAGTCCTCTGAGGCATCGACTGCCCCAGTCCATGAAGATTGTCCATGAGATCATGTATAAAGTGGAAGTACTCTACGTGCTGTGTGTCCTTCTCATGGGCCGCCAGAGGAACCAGGTAATTAACAGCGCAGATTTTTTCATTGGTGGGGACGTGATGGAGTTCTGAGTGTAAGCACAGTCGAACTTTGCATTTTACTGACCGCTGTGATGTGCATTTTTTTTCCCTACAGGTCCACAAGATGCTGGCTGAGTTCCGTCTTATCCCGGGACTCAATAACCTTTTTGACAAGCTGATCTGGAGGAAATACACTGCTTCAAATCACGTGGTGCACGGCCAGAATGAGAACTGCGACTGCAGTCCAGTAAGAACATAAACATTTTATAGCTGTTATCCTCTGCGGTGCTGAATCGTACCGAGCCAGCTGCCTGCTTCCAGCTCCGTTACACTCGGCAGAGCTAAATCCAGCCAAGCTGTCAAATTTCTGGCATTGCTCTGAAGTAGAGCCAAAGTTGCATCACCTGGGCTGTGTTGATGTCGCGGCGCGCTGATTGGCTTACATTTATCACATAGAAAGCAACAGGGGTTCAGAGTTTCTACAGGACTAATCTATTTTGAACTTTAGTTTTATATTTTTGACTATGAAACTGAAAATGATGGAGTTCATGAACTGGATGGCAGACAAGATATTTGATACAGGCACCCTACGCTGTAACAGTACTTAATGAGAAAGTGTACCTGGGGATTTGGGCCACAGTGGAGATGGAGAAATCTCCATATCAGAACCAACAAAAGATTAAGAAACCTAAACAGGACTGTAAAAGAATATAGGACACGTGGGACAGGAACACGTTGAAATTTTATGAATATTCTGAACATTGTGAAAGTAATACAACACATGAACAAAAAAAAAAAAANAAAAAAAAAAAAAAGACAAAAAACTTCCCTTCCATGCTCAGCCCACCCTTTCCCAGGAGGTTTCTTTTCTGTAGAAACAAAACCTGAACTGTGCAGAGAGCACAGATACGCCTGGTTTGGTTTGGTTCGGTACAGTTTCAGTAGGATTCACCAAGCAGTGGAAATACGCTCTAACATGCAGCTCTGGAGCTGAAACATAAAAATAATGATAAGATATCAATGTGAAACTGTTTTGATTTTAACACATTGTCAATAAAACTCTTTATTTTCATTCTGCAGGAAATATCCTTCAAAATCCAGTTCTTACGGCTACTCCAGAGTTTCAGCGATCACCATGAGTAAGCAACCTTTAATACAGTTTCCTGTGTCGTGGTTTTTCCCACAATGCATGTTTGTTTTTTTTGTTTTTTTTTTTTAAACATGTTGCCGTCTTTCAGGAACAAGTACCTCCTGTTGAACAACCAGGAGCTGAATGAACTGAGTGCCATCTCGCTGAAGGCCAACATCCCTGAGGTGGAAGCTCTGGTCAACACAGACAGGAGTTTAGTGTGCGACGGCAAGAAGGGCCTCCTCACGCGCCTCCTCACCGTCATGAAGAGGGAGCCTCCAGACTCCTCCTTCAGGTCAGCATTACGTAGGGCAAAGGTCAACGCCATGGAAGATTCAAGTTTAACAGGAGATTATACTGTCTTTAAAGTAGCGTCAGCCATCTTGAAAACAGTTGTATATATTGGAGAAAAGATTTCTCAAGATTTCCTTTGGATTTACCGTATATACTCGACTATAAGACAAGTTTTTTTTTTAACCAAATTTCACAAAGCAAATCAGGGCTTATACACAAGTAATTCAAATCAGATCCCAGAGAACAAAATTTCCAGGAGTGGAAATACTACCCATTACCACTATCCATGTAAAATAGTTTAAATCATACCTTAGAATGATGTATTTCCTGACTAAACATCTTATCCAGCACATTTTGCGGCGGCCAGTAAGCCGTGATCCATCAATTATGGTAATCAGCTGCTGAAATAAATATCATGTTTACCAGTACATGGATTATTTTCAGGAAATCAGAGGAATACTATGATAATACCCAGAAAAACAGGTAATTTGATAAACAAATTGATGGAACAACATCAGGAGGTCAGCTGAGGGAATTCCAAAACTCCATATGGAGGAATGTCCAGCATATAGACAGACCCGCATCAACTNAAAAAAAAAAAAAAATCTCACTATAATTACCACAGATAAAAAAGCTAAATAAGCACCGTGATAATTATAGCTCATTTGTAAAACTTTACTTACCTTCATCAATGTGATTCAGACGAGGAAGAGGAGTCCGGAAAACTTAATGTTAGCTAATGTCACTTACAGTAATCAGCTGTTTACCGGTAAGTGGATTATTTTCAGAAAATCACAGGAATACTGTGACAATTCTCAGAAAAAACAGGTAAGTTGCTAAACAAATAAATTGATGGAACAACATCAGGGGGTCGGCTTATATGCAGGTTTCTTTAAAAATCTAAATTTGCAGGTCAAAATCAGGGTCAGCTTATAGTTGAGTATGTACAGTACTTTTCATAAACTTTACCAGGGAGCCTTTCTGTGTGTGTGTGTGTGTGCAGATTCTGGCAGGCGAGGGCAGTGGAAAGTTTTCTCAGAGGAGCCACTTCCTATGCAGATCAGATGTTCCTCCTGAAGAGAGGATTACTGGAGGTAAACACTAACAAGGATTCATCACAGCCACAGATTTTATTTATTTTTGCTAGTACACATGAATACAGGCCTTGATTCTGACTTATTGGCTTGTGCACATTTATGCAAAATGGCTGCTCACTCTGTCTCTGTACCTCTACAGCACATCCTGTTCTGCATCATAGATAGCGGCTGCACATCCCGAGACGTCCTGCAGAGCTACTTCGACCTGCTCGGAGAACTCATGAAGTTCAACATTGACGCCTTCAAGAGATTTAACAAATATGTCAACACTGAGGAGAAGGTATAACTCTGCACCTCACTGTATTCTGACCAAGACAACTTATAACAGCCGTTTCCTGCCATGGATGTAGCATAAAGATACAGATGGTAACATGTTAAAGGGAAAAACTAGCATAAATGAGCAGAGAAAGTGCTGATGCTTCCAGATAGCTGTACTGAAATGTGTCTCATTGTACGGTTTGTTTTCTAGTTTCAAACCTTCCTGACACAGATCAACAGCTCTCTGGTTGACTCCAACATGCTGGTGCGTTGCATCGTTCTTTCCCTGGACTGCTTCGAAACCCAGACCGAAGATGTCAAAGGTAAACACGGATGGAAATTATTACACGTGTGACTCCAACACAGAAGTTTAAAAAAAAAAAAAAAAAAANAAAAAAAAAAAAAAAAAGAGTTTGTTAAAGTTAATTGTAAAAAATAGCTGTCATGACAATTTTTATCAGACAGTGTATTGTAATGTGAATTTACTTGTAAGTCCCAGGGACTTAATTCTTATGATCTAATGATAATGTTAGTTTTGTGGCTGAATAATTGAAATAAAAGTGGAAGTTTTTGTTCTTATTATTGTTTTTTTTTTTTTTTTTTTTTTTTNTTTTTTTTTTTTTTTTTTTGTTTGTTTTTTGATTAAATGCTTTTTTTTCCCCAGCGGTGGAGGTGCTGTCGGAGTGCTGCCTCCTCTCCTACATGGCCAGAGTTGAAAACAGACTGTCCTTCCTCTTCCGACTCATCAACATCATCAACGTACAGACACTCACACAGGTCTCCTTTCATTTTGATTTCACTTAGAATCCACTCAGACCCACACGGGCTGTGGAAGTTCTGGAATAAGGAAATGTTTAACTTACAAAAAAAAAAAANAAAAAAAAAAAAAGGTCAATTAATATTTTGTCCTCTTCAATGTAGGCAAAACTTAATAAATACCTACAATGTAATGCAGTCCAATGCAACACCATCTACAGCAAAAAGACTCCTTATCAACAAAAACTGAGCATTATAAGTTTCATAAGACAAATTGGATTGGACCGCATCAGATTGGAATGTAAAATATTGATTCGTCAGCTGATTGATCCCATCCACCCTTTACTGATATGCCCCTCAGGAGAATGTGAGCTGTTTAAACACCAGTTTGGTAATCTTGATGTTGGCCCGGATCAAAACGAAGCTGCCCTTCTACCTCAATGCCCTGCGGGAGAAGGAGTACGCTGAGAGGTATCCAGGCTGCCTGCTCAACAACTTCCACAACCTACTGCGCTTCTGGCAGCGCCACTACCTCAACAAAGACAAAGACAGCACCTGTCTGGAGAATGTGAGTGGACCTACTCTTCTGTCCTGCAATAAAAAAGTCTTTATAAATATGTAAATTACAACTTGAAGTATTGATGAGTTTGTCTAAGTTTGATTAACTTTTAGGGGAAAAAAGACATCTTGCAAGACTTGAGACTGATTCAAGTCTTTCTTTGGTCTTTGTGCAGGAAATCCAAAGACAACTTCTGTCTTTGTGCTTCACATACATCCTCCTGACTCTAATTGGTTCATATATCTCATGATTTGCTGCATCGCAGATTTGACAGCAGGCAGAGCTTGGCTTTTGTTTTTGGTTCATTTCTTGTGCCGCTATCAGAGCAACACGTCTAAACCTTGCATTTGTGGAATAAATAGTGGAAATTCTCCATTTTCCTTCCTGCTTTGATTTAGAGGACAAACATTCCATCTTTCTCCTTTTTTATTGCTAAAATTCATTACAGCTACTCTGTATAAACTGCTAGCTCACCCAGTGTTGTGGTTAGTTAGCTAAGCACAGAAGGTGTTAGAAACTGAACGCCAAGTGGAAGCTGTCTGTTGGTCTAATAGCTCTCGTTTTCCTCCATCCAGAGCTCTGGTATCCCCTTCAGCTACTGGAAGGACACGGTGTCGGTGCTGCTGGGCTCTGACAGGACTTCTCTGTGTTCCATAGCCAGCTACATTGATGAGCCCTTCATGGATCTGGACAGAGACCTGCTGGAAGATTGACCTCCAGCAGATCCAGTTATGCTGGGGCTGGGACAGGGCAAGGGTGGGGACAGAGGGTCACAGGGAGCGTGGACACCTTAAGTCGGTCATGAGCCGAGCCGTCCGGGGCGTTACCTGGCTGCATTCTGGATGTAAGGACTCGCGTGTCTGCTGTTTGTACCTTCGCATGGAGGCTGTAATTTAACGAGAGGGGACGTAACCCGCCTGGCTGACGCCTCCTCACATAGCTGTTACCTTCTTCTTCAGAGGAAGAGGACGTAAAACCCTGTATGCCCGCCCCCAGATTGCCATATGGTATCACAGACAATTAAGGGACCTTGGGAAATGACACCTGCATTTGGTTTGCTTTAGGTGAAATTCAGATAGAGCCCTTTATATAACCTATACAAAATTCTATGGAGAAAAAAAAAGGCTATGTATGATTCGACAAATTATATGTTATTAAAAAAAAAAACTGGCTTCTTTTCAGGAGGACTTTGTTTGGAAGTGGCCACGTGTTGAACTATTGCCCAAATGTTGACGTGGGCAGTGAGCCGCAGGGCTGCCAGGAGTCACCATCCTCATCCTCCTGCTACCTATGAGCTCTCTGACTCCACACCACGCCAATGCCTGACCTTTGAGGAAAGATTAGCGATATTGTAGTTTTCCCTGGGGGTCTTCTGAATGAACAGCATTTACATTTAATCCGTCTGCGGGTCCGTTTTTATTAGGTGGCTATTGTTGATTGGTGCTGTTTTGCTCTTCAGCACATTTAGGTAGCTTGTGGCGTGGCTGAAACGTTTCATCAATCGCAGCGGGGCTCCTCTGGCCTAACATCCACTCTGCTGTGGCTTCAGAAGCATCGCCCAGGGACTCTCTTCATTTCCAGGTTATTTTTTTATTTTCATCTTATTGAAAAAAGAATGGCTTCTAGCACGGGGAAAAAAAAAACTGTAGAATGAAACATTGCACAGATTAAATTGTTTTAATTGTTTATTGTATTTTAACACATTTGTGGAAAAAAAAAAACCCTTCATTTTGTATGAGAATTTGTATCCATGTTGTGAGAGATGCATTGGTAAGAGAATAAACTATGCAGGCGCTAGTGTTAAGATACTTCATTGTTCAGTCCCCTCTTCTTTAATATGAATGAACCTTCAACCCGTCAACATCATTGGGTTGAACGTAAAAAAAATCTCAGTCCTGACTACAAGATGAGACAATCTTTATAGATGATTGCTCTTTTTTTTTTTGCATGGTACCACTTATCCTCAGTTTGGGTTGCGAAGGGGCAATAAGTACAGCTGCATCAATGTTATGTGGCCTGAATGTGCAGATGTTTTGCAGGAAAACGCAGAGCTGAACAGACAGAACTGAAAATAAGTACAAATGATTGAGCTACCTCATGTTTTAGCCTGATAAAACACAGATTAAACCACTTCTGTGACAGCTGTAGTGTGCAGATTTACTCCCAGCGTGTCATCTTATGTTCACATGAATGTATGAGGGCTTTTCTGAAGAAGGCCCCGGTTGCTATGAGCTACTAGTGCTATGCTGCCAGTGGGATGCAACCACACACACACACACACACACACACACACACACACACACACACACACACACACACATATCCTTTACACTTTTAAAGCCTTTGTTTTAAAGCTAATGAGCAGAAATGTTTCAGTTTCTAGCTTTTGCAATCTTTCTGCATGTCTTAAATCTCTTATCATGGGTGTGCACATGTTTAGATTGAGTTGTGTTAGCTGTGCTTTGCAGTGAGGTTGATGCAAGTACATTTGCAAGTACTTCTCAGTTCCTTTACTGGATGACCAGTAACGTTTGCAGCGTTTTGATGGTGTATTACCATCGATCGGAATCCTTCTGATTACTCCACTCAGCTGGATGACGATGGAGGTGTTGCTATATAAATACATGAATGTTGTAAGCTCTCTTTGGAGTGCCAATATTTTAGTGTAAAGTTACTCTGACCTTTGACTCCTCTAGCTTTGTTAATTTGACTTTCTCAGAGAGCGAACTTTCTGATACAGCAGAGGATTTGTTCTGAACAGTTACGCTGTATTTGGTGTGACGTTCCTCAGCTTTCATTCAGTAGTTTACAGAGATAACGGTGGAATCTTGTCCTGACAGCCAAGCACATGGTGCATACAGTTTAGTATAAGGGTTTCCTTTTTAGCTCAGATCATGGATATTTTGACTCTATTAAATTATAGGTATAAGTAATGGGGTGGTGAGGATATTAGAAATCTTTTGTAGCCAGTCATAAACTTGTACTGTCGTGCACTTTACAGTGTTAAGTTAGATTTTTCTATTGAAAATCATCAGCACATTAAATCCCTTCAGACCACATGGTGCTTTTTGATTTAATACGATTGTATCTCACTTCACCTGTACTGTTGAATAATCAGAAATCTGAATCATGAATTCCCTTTAGAAAACCCATGTTTTTATTGGGTTTGCATTAAAGGACCACACTTGTGATTTTTGCATGTTTAAGCTCAATAAATACTATCCTCATATGTTACATTACTGACAATTTAAAAAATATAAAACTGTATTTTAGTTTTCCTGTTATTTTGCCAAATCTTTCAAAATCAAATGTTTAGATGATACAAACACCTTAAAATTCAGTGTTTCACTTCGTAACACGTCTGAATATAGAAGGCACAGTCATTTTTAACTTCTCCGTAAAAGCTGTTTCTCCTGGAACTATATTCCCTGGCGGAGACATACATTTTCTTCTGTACAGCTCCGCGTCGCACTGATAAAATTAAGTAACTTTGACAAAAAAAAAAAAGCAATGGTTTTTTATTTGCTGTGATGGATTATTTATCTCAAGCATGTTTCAAGTCTCTAGAAGTTGATTTTTATACTGGAATGACCTGAAACCAATGGCAGTCTGGAAGGTAGGACAAATAACTCTAAAACGTACCACTTCAAAAGTATGTTTTGGAAGATATTTTGTGGTAATTGGGCTCAAACATGCAAAATCACTGGTATACTCCTTTAAATGGTGCATTAAAATTTCACAGATTTAGGTGTTTCTAAACCTGCTTTACCATCTAACAGAATTTTTTATTTTTTTGGTTTTGTTTCTACAATAATAACCTGTGTAACAAACTTTCACCGCCTTGTTCATGCTCCTAATTCTATTATAAAACTTATTTTACGGCTCTGTCACATTAATAATCATAATAAACCGTCTAAAAAACGCGTCTGGGATTCCTATCTTCATCACATTATCCACAAAAATGACCAATCATATGTTAAAGTTAAAGGTCTTTATTGAGGCGTGTCCGTCCAGTCGAGCACAGCTGCTGCAGCTGTTCGGTCACGTGTTCGGTCCCGCTGCATCACTCTGCGAGCTGAAACACATGACATGTTTATTAGCAACCACGGATACAGTAATAGAATTACTGATGAGTACATAACATCACATGAGCGGGCTGTGTGAGGTCACTTCGATAGGAGATTACACAGAGTCCGCTCTAAGATTAGTTCTGTTTATTAAGCCCGCTGGCTAATTTTAATAAAGACGTCTAAAGGTCAGGCAGTTCCGCGGCATAATGTAATGAAGTTCCGACAGATAATATTGTACCGACCTTGCCTCCTTGTTCCCGGGTGCGAACACGGAGCTTGTTGACCTGCGTTTCAGCCATGTCAGCCCTTTCCTCTGCATCATCCAGCTCGTGCTGGAGCTTCCTGTACTTAGACAGGTTGGTGTTTGCCTGCTCCTCCTGAGGACAAAACAGGGAATCAAGCTTTGATAAGTTTCAAGTTTATTTCATTTATATAGCACTTTAAAGGACCATACCACCATTTGAGCCTAATATATTCAATTTTCATGGCAGTAGAGTTTTTGACTAGGTTGTTCAACGAGATCTTAGAGAGTGAGAGGATGCCTGAGGAATGGAGGAGAAGTGTGCTGGTGCCGATTTTTAAGAACAAGGGAGACGTGCAGA
>VXCM01002777.1:142687-165656 GCA_014773175.1 Lucifuga dentata
TATTAAAATCAACTTGTTGATACTTGAAATGTTCTTGGGATAGGTAATCCATCATTGTGAACAACACATATATTCAGGTGTTTTTTTAGACGTTATGTAATTTTAGCATTTAAACTCAATAAAAAGCGTGGTGTGAATGTATGCCTCCACCGGGGAATATAGTCCCAAAAGAAGACCTGCGTTGATAGAAAAATTTAAACAACCGTGACTTCATAAGGCTGTGTAACTATTAACAGGAGAAACATGGATTTTTAAGGTGGGTGTATCACTTGAATATTTGATTTTGGAAGATTAAGAGATTTTGCAAAATATCAGGAAAGCTGAAATACAGTTTTATTCTTTGGGAAATGATTGTCGGTAATGTAATATGTATGGAAATTGAATATATTAGGCTCATGTGCAAAATGGGTGGTCCTTTAAAAGCAAACAGGTTTTTTGCACCAAAGTGCTTATGTACATTCACATATAAGCATAGAGACATATTGCATAGATGAATAAAGCACACACACACTAACACAATTTAAAACCCAGGAAATTATATAAATATAGAAACACAGATTGAACACAATTAAAAGCCAGAGAATAAAAGTGGGTCTTAAGGTGCCTCTTAAAAGCATAAACAGACTCAACTGATAGAGTTTGATTTTTAAGTTTTTCCACTATATAAACCCACACACCCACTCTGGAACAGAAGCTGCTTTTCAAACTTCTTATCAGCCCTTTAGCAAATTATGGGGGATCTCCTCATAATAATTAAGACAGTGTGTTACTCCTCTCCTCGGGTTTTAAGGACCATACTGGGAGTTTCACATGTTTGATCCTAATAAATACAACCGGCATACACATTGCCAAACACACTGCCAAAATAAATAAAAACATTTTTAGGATTTGTGTTATTTTGCCATTTCTTGTACTTTCAAAATTAAATGTTCAGGTGATATTAAAATTCAATGTTTTGCCTGCTAACCCCACGCCTGATTATAGAAGGTATGGCCACTTGAATTTTTTGGCAAAAGCAGTTGACTATTTTCCTTGGGAGAGCAATACATTTTCTCCCGTGTAGCTCTGCGTTGGATCCGTTAAATTAAGTAACTTTGACAAAAAAACATAATAGCAGCGTGTGGCTGCCTGTGATGGATTATTTATCTCAAACACATTTTAGATCTCTACAAGTTGATTTTAATCGCATACTGGAATGAACTGAAACCAATGACAGTCTGGAAGGCAGGAAAAACTATTCTAAAATTTACTGCTGCAGTAGCATGTTTTGCAGTAGCATAACATGTATGCAGGTTGTATTTATTGGGCTCAAACATGCAAAATCACTGGTACGCTCCTTTAACGTGGAACATACTAATGGTTTAATAAAGACTGGGATGTGAACCACTAGGCTACCAGCGCTGACCCAGATCATTAACATGGTCATTCATGATGCACATGTTCACTTCCTGTGGAAAACTAAAGTGCTGAGATACTTTGATCATGATGAAGCAGGAAATGGAAAAGAAAAATAAAATGTGATGAGCCTCACCGCTTCTTCAGTTTGCCTCTTGTAACTCTTCACCTTGACCTGCAGCTTGTCTATGAGGTCCTGCAGACGGATCAGGTTCTTCTTATCCTCCTCAGCCTGCAAGAACAGCACGGGGACTTTTATTTTGAAACCAAACCATAGATTTATATTTTTACATTCTGCCATGCTCTGTAAAAAAAAAAAAAAAAAAAAAAAAAAAAAAATGAAAAAAGAAGAAGCAGCGACAGTCTACCTGGTAGGTGAGCTCTTTGATTCTCCTCTCATACTTGCGGACTCCTTTCTGGTATTCTTGGCTCTTCTTCTGCTCACATTCCAGCTCATTTTCCAGTTCTTTGACCTACCAAAAAATCTGAAAATGACCGGTCCGCTCTCACAAAGATGAGCAGCAATGTGAATTTGTCTCAGACTCCCACCTTGGCCTCGAGCTTTTGGAGCTGCTTCTTGCCGCCCTTGAGGGCGATCTGCTCAGCTTCATCCAGACGCATCTGCAGGTCCTTAATGGTTTGCTCCATGTTCTTCTTCATCCTCTCCAAGTGGGCGCTGGTGTCCTGCTCCTTCTTCAGCTCCTCCGCCATCATGGCTGCCTACAATTACAGAGGATCATTGTTAGATGGACATTTAAAGGACCATACCGACCATTGTTCATGTTTGAGCCTAATATATTCATTTTCATACATGTTATATTACTGACAATCATTTCCCAAAGGATAAAACTGTATTTTCAGCTTTCCTGATATTTTGCAAAGTCTATTAATCTTTCAAAATTAAATATTCAAGCGATACACCCATCTTAAAAGTTAATGTTTCGTCTAATAGTTACGCAGCCTTATGAAGTCATGGTCCTTTAAATTTTTCAATAAACGCAGGTCTTTTGGGATTGTATTCCCTGGTCTATTTTCAGATAACTCTGTGCTTTTTATTGTGATTAAACCCTAAAATTATGTAACTTTGAAAAAAAAACCTGTATCCAATGGTGGTCTGGAAGGTAGGAAAAACAATTTTTTAATTCACCGTTCCAGTAGCATGCTTTGGGAAATGATTATCAGTAACATTATGTGTATGAAAATTGAATATATTAGGCTCAAACATGCAAAATGGCCAGTATGGCCCTTTAATCTTTAACTGGATTGGAACTGTTACTGGCATATCTTTATTATTTATAACTTATAAACATTTCTTACATCTGTGATGGCCTTTTTGGCCTTTTCCTCTGCGTTGCGACACTCCTGCACAGCATCGTCCACCTCATTTGACAGCTGGGACAGATCACTCTCCAGCTTCTTCTTCTGGTTGATCAATCCAGTGTTCTGGAGAAAAACAGACGATTACAAGACTCCTTAAAAAGAAAAATAGTTTCTTATCTTTCTATTTTTTCACCAATGTTTGCTCTAAAGCTCCCCAGTAATCAATAGCAGGGTTTCATAAATCAATAACGACTAAATCTGTCCTTTAGGTAACCTGACCAGCATCTCCTATTTGGCGTTTTTGTACCATATTGAAGGGTTTTGAATCCATCTTCCTACCTGAGAGTGCAACAGATTGACTCTCTCCGTGGCTTCGAGGAGCTCGTGCTCGGCCAGCTTGCGTGAACGGTCGTTCTGCTCCNCTCTCTCCGTGGCTTCGAGGAGCTCGTGCTCGGCCAGCTTGCGTGAACGGTCGTTCTGCTCCAGTAGAGCCCTGAGCTCCTCCACCTCGGCTGCCAGCAGGTTGTTGCGGCGCTCTGTCACCGCCACCTGCTCCTTCAGCTCATCGTTCTGGTGAATCGTGTCATCCAGCTCCAGCTGAACATCCTGGAAACACAGATCAAGCACAAGCACATGAATTCACTTCAGCGCTACCAGCAGAGGAAATGTAGAGAACAACTATATGGAGTCCCAAAAAAAGTTCCGTATTTTCAGTCTCGCACAGGGTGAGCTGACCTTAATCTGGACCTGCAAATTCCTCAGGAGTTTCTGGGACTCGGCTGCCTGCCTGTTAACATGGTTCAGCTGCACCTCCATTTCATTCAGGTCGCCCTCCATTTTCTTCCTCAGGCGCACAGCCTCGTTGCGAGACTTGGCCTCAGCATCCAAGGTGGTCTGCATGGACTCCAGTGTTCTCTGGTGGTTACGGCTACAAGAAGAAAGAAGTGTTGGAGAGAAAGATGAGGAGGAGAGAATGTAAAACAAGAGTCGGATCTAGAGCAACTTTTGGTCACGAAACTGACCGAAGGTTGTCAATTTCTTCATCCTTCTCTGCGAGCTTCCTGTCAATGTCAGCCTTCATCTGGTTGAGCTCCAGCTGGATCCGGAGAGTTTTGCTCTCTTCATGCTCCAGCGTTCCCTGAGAGAGAACACACCACGTAAAGCTGGAAGAAACGACTCACTTCATTCAAAAAATATCACCGACCATAAAAAAAGAGGAAGTGAGAGAATTCAGCACACGGCTTACTTCAGCCTCCTCCAGTGCAGCTTGAATCTCACTTTTTTCTGTGTCCAGACCCTTCTTCATCTTCTCCAGCTCATGGATGGTCTTGGATCCCTGACTGATTTGATCAGACAGGTCAGCAATCTCCTCTGGAACAGAAAGACAAGTTTATTCGCATATAGAATTATATTTTTCATTGAGACAAGGTATAACCAATGTTCTGTTTGAATGCAAAATTCTAATTGAGTATTAATGAGATGCACCTTGGAGATTTTTGTTCTCCCTCTTGGTGGTCTCCAGATGATCCAGGGTCTCCTCGTAGGAGTTCTTCAGTTTAAAGAGCTCCGTGCTCAGAGAGCGGGACTCTTTTTGAGAGTTCTCCAGCTCTGACTGGCACTCCTCGTATTTCTGCTTCCACTCAGCCAGCACCTGGAGGGGAAATGAACAGATTTACAGATTTACTATTAAATGTCTCTGTGTCTCTGTGATAGTGGGGCAAAAGTCAGGAGTTGCACCGTACACAGCATCAGGTCGTAACACACACACACACACACACACACACACACACACACACACACACACACTACCAAATAACTGACTAATAACTGACGTTGCTTGATGACAGCAGGGAATTCCTCTTTAATAGATGTCATGAGGAATTCCGTTTCGTCTGGATGTAACCAGAGGTGTGTAGTAACGCGTTACATTTACTCCGTTACATTTACTTAAGTAACTTTTTTTCACAAAACTGTACTTTACTGAGTAGTTTTATTGCAGGATAGTTTTTACTCATACTTGAGTATATTTATGAAGAAAAACATATACTTTTACTCCGTTACATTTGGTCGCACTCTTTGCGTTACTTTTTTTATTAATTACAAACATCGCTCCGACGCAACGAGTCAAAATTCTCCGCTTTCTCCACTGCAGCAGAGAAAGTGGAAGCGACTGCTCCACTGTGTGTGTGTGTGTGAGAGAGAGAGAGAGAGAGAGAGAGCTTTGGTCCAATCACATTCAGCGTCCCGTCATCTCCATGACAACGATGGCCTGATAGGTGGGCCAGCAGGTACCTTTGCATATAATATAATATGAATTAAAATGAACTTAAACGAAGCAAACACGATTTTTTTCTTTCATAATTTTCTTGGCGCTTAGATGAAAAATGGATTCTAAAAAGAGAAAGGCTGGCGCGGAGAAACAGCGACAATTACGGAATTATTCGTCCCTGGCATCATTGGCATTTCTGTCTGGCCATATTCACCCCCTCCACCGGCCACAAAGTCTACTAACACCAACAGCTACACAATACGTTACGTCTTTGTCTTCCTAAAAATGTGACATTTCAGCTTCTAAGAATCAACATGGAACCTGAGGAAACGTGGCGGTAAGCTACAGCGTTAGCTACTTAACTAGCTGCTGCTGCTAATGCTAACTCAAGTTTTCCTGTTCTATTGTGAGTAAATTCATGAAGCTAACCTAGCTAACTGTCTTGGGGCCAGAATTGTCATAATTTGTTATGTGGTAAATATCTGCTTTATTACTGTCTACTGTTTCTTTATATGATATGATTTGGATTGTATTAGAAGCTACATGTAGCTACTTTGCATTTTTTTTTCCCCCTTAAACGAGCACTTTATAGCTTGTTGATTAATTGAAAGAATAAGCTTGGTCAAAGTTACTGACTACTCAAGTAATCTTTTTAATAGATACTTTCTTACTCTCACTCAAGTAATTATTTTGATGACTACTCTTACTTGAGTTGCTATTATCATAAAGTAACAATACTTTTACTTGAGTACAGTTTCTGGCTACTCTACCACCTCTGGATGNCTATTATCATAAAGTAACAATACTTTTACTTGAGTACAGTTTCTGGCTACTCTACCACCTCTGGATGTACCACAGCTTCTCTGAGTCGGTACCTTGTCAAAGTTGCGTTGCTTCTTGTCCAAGGCAGCAGCTGCAGCATTGGCACGCTCCAGGTCGATGACCAGGTCCTCGATCTCCGTCTGGAGCCGGTGTTTAGTCTTCTCCAGTGAGGAGCACTTAGCGTTGGAAGCCTCCACCGTCTCCTCAGCCTCCTGCAGACGTGTCACCAGCTTCTTCCTGAGGGGAGGCAAACAAATGTGATGCTGCTACATTCAAACCTGTCTGCTGATTCTTGTTGATGAATGACTATTTTTGTACATCTCACTCACTTGGCTTCCTCTAGTTCCTCAGTCCTCTGGATGGCGTCAGTTTCATACTTGGTCCTCCACTGAGCCACCTCAGCGTTAGCCTTGGACAGACCCCTCTGAAGCTCCCCCTTGGCTTCCTGCTCCTCATCGTACTGCTCTCTCAGCAGATCACAGTCATGTCTAGATGACTGCAGTGCATGGGCCAGGGCATTCTTCGCCTAAACGTGACCAATAACGTCAGCAGAAAGCAATTAGCTGAATTACAGGAACTCTAAATTAACGAGTTAGCCACATTTTTTTGTCAGTAACAATCACTGGCAGATGCAGAGATGCATAGCTGAACCTTATTCTCCTCCTCCAGCTGTTTCTTGAGCTCCTCAACATTCTGGCTGAAGGAGCTCTTGCTGCGTTGGAGCTGGGAGACCAAAGCTTCCCGTTCTTCAAGCTTCCTGCCCAGCTCGGCTGCACAGACAGAAGACAGAAGGTAACCAGAGAGGTCTGTGAAATGTGTTAAAAAAGCTTTAGGGTAGAATAAAGTTCCTTACCACTCTCAGCCTGAGCACGGGCCCTTTGGGTGTTGGTTTCGTTGAGCTGCCTCTGGAGCTCCTCCACCTTGGCTTTAGCCTCATTCATTTGATCCTCATACACGCGACACATTTTCTCTGCGGAGCCCTGCAGAACAGACATAGAAAGTGTTTTTTGTTTTTTTTGTTTTTTTGAGAAATTATCTTAATGCTGTTCTTGTTTGGCCTCAAATTACACTATAATTAATATCAATGCATGTTCTTCCTGTCTCGGCGTGTTTCTCCTTGTTGTCTATCTACCTTGCCCTTGGAGAGCTGCTCCACAGTGGAAGCCAGATCATCAACCTCCATCTTGGCCTCGCTCCTCTCCTTCTCTAGTTTCTGCTTGACACGCTGCAGGCTGTCGATCTGCTCGCTCAGCTCTGCTACGCTGTCAGCATGCTTCTTCCTCAGGGTTGCCGCTGTGGCCTCATGGTGCAGCATGGCTTCCTCCAGGTCTCTCCTTAGCTTCAGGAAGTCTGCTTCCCTCTTCTTGTTGATCTCGATCTGGGTTGACGTGGCTCCACCTGCCTCCTCCAGGCGCTCGCTGAGCTCCTCCAGTTCTCGAGCCACATCCCCACGCTGCTTCTCCACTTTGGCCCTGCAGGCCCTGTCAGCCTCCAGCTCCTCCTCCAACTCCTCTGTGCGGGCCTGGAAGAAGGTTCTGTTAATTACTTTATCATTACGGTATTACATTACCGCTCTGTTAGAAAAACTCAAACTGCAGCTTCCACCTGTAGCTCCTTTATCTTCTTCTGAAGCTGGGTGACTAAGGCTTGCTCATCTTCAATCTTTGAGCTCATTTCATTCATCTCAAAGTCTTTTCTGATAGAGAATAAAATATTTTGGTTAATCACTAAATTTATTGATAGCTGAAACAATTTTTTTTAATAAAGGAAAAACTCACTTTTTCAGCTTCTCTTCAAGTTGCAGCTTGTCGTTCTCCAGGTCCATAACAGATTCCAAGGAGAGTTTCAGATCTCCCTCCAGCTTACGTTTGACCCGTTCCAGGTCCATACGTAGCTTCTTCTCTTGCTCCAGAGAGCCCTCCAGCTGATGCACAGCAGAAATGGTCAAAGTATGTCACATACATGTTATATCAAACACGGCAATTAGCTGTAACAGCATATTTGAGTTCCTCTGTATCTGTTTTGAGGCCTTACATCGTCTGCTTGTTGCTCCAGCTTGGCCTTGGCTTTGGTCAGAGAGTTGACTTTGTCTTCCTCCGCCTGCAGGTCATCCAGAGTTTGCTGGTGAGCCTCCTGGAGAGCCTTCTTCTCCTTCGTCAGCTTCATTATGGTCTCATCCAGAGCCGCCATTTCCTCAATCAGATTCTTCACCTGAGATTGAAAGAGAGGAAGATTTCAGATAAGAAAAGTTATGAGAAATCAAATGAACAGACATTTTATTTTTCTGTCATTGGATGTGTTGTGGAGCTAGACTAGTTCTTTACCTTGTTCTCAGTGGCGTGTTTCTCCTTTTCCACCTTCGCCAGGGTGATCTCTAGATCGTCGATGTCTTTCTTCAGCTCGGCACACTCGTCCTCTAGCTTGCGCTTCTTAGCGAGCACATTAGCGCTGAGCTCCTCCTCGTCTTCCAGCCTCTCCATTAGTTCTTTCACTTTGGCCTCCAGCTGGATCTTAGTTTTGATGAGCATATCACAGCGGTCCTCAGCATCTGCCAGATTGTCTTGTTCCTGTAGGGGAGAGAATGAAATAAGATTAAAATGATGGTAGTGCATGTGTTCCGTGTATTCCCAGAGTGTAACGTCAGCTATGCCTTGGTAAAAGTTGAATATATGTGTGAAGATATCGGCGGACACTTACAGCCTGCAGCTGCAGAGAGAGGTCATTCTTCTCTTGGAACAGGCTGACCTGCCTCTCCTCCAGCTCTTTACGTTTGACCTCAGATTTCTCCAGAGCCTCCTTCAGCTTGGCCAGTTCCTCCTTTAGAGCAGCCAGCTCTTTCTCTGTGGCGGCGCTCCTCAAAAGAGGCTTGATTTTGAAGAAGAGCTTCATCCAGGGCCAGTGCTTGACAGTGTTGAAAGCCCGGATGTTCCACTGGATGATCATCAAAGCCTCCCTGAAACAAGGAAAGATTGAAGGGCCTGACAAACTTTCCCTCTGAAAACCTTTTCTTTCTACATAGAAATAAATCTGAAATGGCACTAAATCCTTTGAATCCAATAAATAAGAAAAGAGTCAGAGGGTTCCTGTTTTTAATTGCTTCTATGTGAACGTTGACACCAATCCTGCAGCTATCATTCATTATTGTGCATAATCATACAGACATCCTACGTATGACATGAAATTCTGCCCATAATGCTGGTATGTATTTCATGATCAAGCTAGCATATTGATATATTTCAGCAGAATGGTGTCTAAATATGGACCTGAACCAGAATGGTCAAGGACTTCTTGCTGGTGTTTAGAGGGTAAGCATGAGTGAACAGAGGGTGGCGGACAAGCCGGGGTGGGGGAANAGCTGATTGCATTTTTGACATGACTCCATGCCGGGTGCCTCTCTAAGGTGAGTGTCTCTGTGTTTATTTAGAAACTAAAGCCCTCTGTCCAACGGCAGGCTTTAATCCTCTGTCGCCTGCCACACATCCCATCAATGCATTCGCTTAGAAGTACAGGCGCCGGGGACAAAGGGGACCAGGGGCCATGGGGCATCCAGGGAAGGGGAGGGGGGTCGTATTTTTAGGGAGGGCCCAAGCAGCTGCTGCTTGACACATGTTGCCACCTGGCTCTGAGGACACCGTCAGCATTGTTTAATTTGGAGAGAGCGGACGGAGTGAATGGCAGGAGACCTGTGAGGAGGGTGTGTGTGTGTGTGTGAGAAAGAGAGAAATACATAGAGGGATGGGGCCCTTATTACCAGAAGGGCCACACACACATGCCTGGTAACCATACAAGGATAAGCACACGCCTCACACACGCTGATAACACTGCCCTTGCATGCTGGGCATACCGGAGTGAGGGAGCGAACACTAAGGTATAATGTGTCACAGCTGAAAGCCTCACAGCTGATCACGTTACGATTGAACCTGTTTGGGAAACTGATGGTCATTTTTTTATACTCGTGTTTTAACCTTCCTGTGAGGTACAAACTCAAACTGTGTCTCCTTTGCCTGGCAGCGCTGTAGGCTAATATGGATTACCGTATATACTCGAGTAGAAGCCAAGTTTTTTTTTTTTTTTTTACCAAATTTCACAATGCAATTCGGGGGGCAGCTTATACATGTAATTCAAATCAGATCCCAGAGAACGAAATTTCCAGGAGTGGAAATACTACCCATTACCACTACCCATGGAAAATAGTTTAAATCATACCTTAGAATGAAATATTTCCTGACTAAACATCTTATTCAGCACATTTTGCGGCAGCCAGTAAACCGTGAAACGTCAGCTATGGTAATCAGCTGCTGAAATAAATATCATGTTTACCAGTACATGGGTTATTTTCAGAAAATCAGAGGAATACTATGACAATACCCAGAAAAACAGGTAATTTGCTGAACAAATAAATTGATGGAACAACATCAGGGGGTCTGCTTATATGCGGGCTTCTTTAAAAATCTAAATTTGCAGGTCAAAATCGGGGGTCAGCTTATAGTCGAGTATATACGGTGTTTTTCATTCATACAGGGTCACAGAAAAAAAACTATCATTTTGTAGACAAAAATGAAAGTCAATTTGTTGACATCCTTTACCTTCTTTCCATCATCTTCAGCAGCTCCAGCCTCATGATTTTACCACGAGCAGCAGCCTGCAGCAGCGTCAGGACTTTGGCCAGACGTTCGTCCCTAAGTTCCTCTAGGTGACCCAGCAGGCCTGCCTTAAAGAACACCTACATCAAGATCAGTGAAGAGGTAAAAAAAAAAAAAAAAAAAAAAAAAAAAAGAGGGAGAGAAAGAAGCCATAGTTAAGCTTTGACTCTAGTACTATTAGTTTAGTAGAATGCATAGAAAAATTAATTGAAAACCAAAGAAACAAGAACGATCATAAGTGTAACACAAGATCCAGTTGTTTGGATATAGGATATTTCTTCTCATATATGCTTATTTGAAAACATGGTGATGTTTTTATGTCATACGTGTGGCCTCCTACCTTTGTGTGTCCAAATTTATACTGGTTGTGGTCGATATCCAAGGATGCAAGAAGCTTCTCTGCAGCTTTCCTGCTATCCACAAACTTGTCATCTGGGATGGCGTGAGGGTTCAGGATGCGATATCTGAATGAGGGAATCAGAAGTGGTTTTTTTTAGGATTGATTATCAGAATTAAGCTGCCGTGATATCCAGAGAATGTTTGCGTCCGCTCTGTCTCACCGCTGCTTGAACTCGGCATAGAGGATGCGGTTGGGAAATCCCTTCCTGCAGATCCTGATGCCTTCGAGGACACCGTTACATCGCAGCTGGTGCAGAACTAGAAAGGAGTCGATGATCCCTATACGGAACGGTTTCAAACGTGAGCCAAGTCCTCCCACGGTGATATACCACTCAACCTTTTAGAATCACTTGCCATTTAAGTAATTCTTGCTATTTTATTCAATAATAGAGTTATATGAAACAACCAAAATGGATTTTATTTAGTATTTCAAAGGTTTTAATGATAAATAACAGTATTTTAGTGATTTCTCATGGTGAGATTTAATCTCTGCTTTGCAAATATGAGGCATCAGTTTCTAGAGCATCAGGGAATAATCTAGAATTTCCTAATAATCTCTGGATCCATCCAGCTTCTCTACATGAATCTGGAATCAGCTACAACTCATGTCAGGATTCTGGACAAATTAAATAAAATGTCTTCATTTTCTACAGCTTCTTTCAAATTATTTTTAAATTGTATGTAGATGCAAAATACTAACAGAAATAGAATATTTTATACATATGAAACAAAAGTAGTTTTACATTACTGGAAACATTTATTCTATCAAAATCCTAGTGATTCCACACTTTTGAGTGTATGAGGTGTCATGCGGTGATGTTTGCGCTGCGATACCTGGAGTCTTGGTCTCATTCGGGATGATGCAGCGAACAAAGTGGGGTTGGGTGCTGCGTAGGTTGGTCATCAGCTTGTTCAGATTTTCCTGGAAGAAGGGACACCCAACACAAATTAGAATTTAATCAATAAATAATTGGTTCATTCAACCGATGTGCTATATAACACAGAACATTGCGTTCTCCATGCGTGTCGTCCTTGATGTATCGGCAAGAGGAGCCAGCACAGACTTAAAGTGATGTTCATGTGATCATTGCCCTAAACATCACTGCAAGTCTTAACTGCCTCCGTCCCAGCTGTTCAGTCATGGCCGCAATTTTGCAGTTCAGAAGCATGAACTAACCTCTAGCATCAACAATACACACACTTAAAAATTTAAATTAGATTTAACCGATACATCATCACCGGTGCTGTTCGTCTCACCTTGTGAAGCTGAGAGACAGTCTGGAAAGAGGCTGCTTTCTTCCTCTTTTCCTTTGCACCAGGCTTTGGTTCAGCGGCTGCATAATAATCAGCAGAGCGATTAGCTGGATCACCTTAAGTCGTCCCACATGTCCTGAAGTCTAAAATCAGAATTCTGCATATTGTACCTGAGTCTGAGCCGACATAATTCTCGTACAGAGAGGCCAGCAGCTTGTTGGCAGACTTTTGGAAGCACGCGACCACCGTCTCATTCAGAGGGTCTTTGTTTTTGTCAAGCCAGCCAAAAATGTTGTATGGCACCTGAAAAAACGCAAGGTCATCCATATTGTGACACGCTCATTCTGTGGATTGTGTGTAGGAATGTCTTAGACATGTTAGTGGCAAAGCCCTTACCACTCCTGCGTAGTGTATCAGCTCAAAATGGGCCTCGTACTTGCGCTTCTTGTCTGGCCGAGGCTTTTGGAAATTAGCCGACTTGCCAATGTGATTGTCGAACATCTTGGCCTTGAAGGTGTTGTCTGAGGCCTTTGGGAACATGCACTCCTCTTCAAGGATGGACATGATGCCCATTGGCTGGAGGAAGAGCAGGGTGTTAGTCAGTCTGACACGTTTCTAAATGCTGGAACGTAAATGAAACTCCTCATGATGTCGCACTTTTTCAATCAGATCGATGCAGGCCTGAAGGTCCAGCCCAAAGTCGATGAAGGTCCATTCAATGCCCTCCTTCTTGTACTCCTCCTGCTCCAGGATGAACATGTGGTGGTTGAAAAACTGTTGCAGTTTCTCATTGGTGAAGTTGATGCACAGCTGTTCAAAGCTGTTGAGCTGCAATGACAGAGGAAGAGGCGTTTAAAGGAAGTGTTAGACCTTAAATGCATAAATAAGAGATTACGTGAATTCCTTCTGCGCTATCGTTAGTCTGTCACAATGCAACCATACACAAAGACAGTTTTACTCTGTGTACTGCCCTTAAAAATTGTAATATAGACCAACTTACTTCAAATATCTCAAATCCAGCAATGTCCAGTACTCCTATGAAGTACTGGCGAGGCAGGGTGGTGTACAAGGTCCGGTTGATGTGTCCAACAAGCCATTTGAACATACGATCATAAGTGGCTTTGGCCAGAGCACCAACAGCATAGTTAACCTACAGCGCACGCACGCACACACACACACACACACACACACACACACACACACACACAGCAGGAACACGCTGTCATTCACATGGATACCATCTGTTGCTTAGATACAGGTTCTAGTGTGTGGAGTGATAAATGTATTGATCAATTGCGGATATAAAAGCCATCACTACTTGAAATTCAGCTGTTTGCTGTTTGAGGCATTGATTATTTGTTGTTGATTGTTGAAGTTACTGTGTCATCTTTACGATTTTAGTAAAAAAAAAAAATCAAATTACTCTTCATTTGTCAATAGGTGTGAGAATAACTGAGAATTATCTTCTTTTGTCTTTGAAGTCGTCAATATAATTAAGAAAAACCACAGACAACAGACGTGATGTGTTTGCTCACCTGTTCCACATTCTGTCCCTTCACTACATACTCGTTGCCCACCTTCACCCTTGGATGAAGGAGGCCCTTGATGAGGTCAGCTGAGCTGACTCCCATCAGGTAGGAGGCCTTGTCTGCACCTGGCAAACAGAAAAGAAACAAAACAAGAAGTGGATCAGAACAGATGCTTTTAAATCTGTCGTTGCTCCACTTTTGTGCCAAATCTAATGTTCCTGGCTCTTACTTTCAGTGCCGTCAGCCTCTGCCTGCTCCTCCCGCTGCTTTTGCTTGAATTTCATGTTGCCAAAATGCATGATGGCTCCAACTATTTTATAGCAGCCATACTTCTCGTCGGGCAGGAAGCCAAGGATGTCCATGGCACGCTGCAGAGAGCCAAGAATTAGATGTGGGATCACTTTGTAGTACTCAACTGCAGCTGAAGCTCTTTCCCTGTGGAAAAGACAAAAGCTCTCACATCAGTGGCCATCAGCTCCTGTCCATCATCCAGGTTCTCCACGGTGGTCACACCCTGGGAGCAGAAGTGGTAGTCGTAGGGGTTGGAGGATACCAGCAGCATGTCTGCAACAGAGTTTATAGTGTCACATATGCTGTGTTTACTTAACATGTAGCAGCAGGACGTTCTGCGATATCAGAGCTTCGACTGACTCACCGAGGAGTTCTGGTTTCTTCTGAGACATGATCTGGTAGTAGATGTGGTAGCTCCTTTCACCAGGCTGCTGAAATATCACTCTGGATTTTTCCAGAAGATCTGAAAGACAGAGAGGAGGAGCAGATTCATGTTACACAGGAAACAATAAGAGAAATACGTAGTGTGTGAGTTATACAGCACAATGAACTCACATATATCAATATCAGCGGAGGCCAGTTTGCCAGTGGGTCCAAAGTGGATCCTGATGAACTTACCCTATGAGAAAAGGAACAGACAAAACATACAAAAGCCATAAATTCAGACAATCAAATGGCAGAAATATCAAACCAAATTAAATACTGTATGTGTAGTGTACATGGGGTATTTTCCAGGTACTCACAAAACGGGATGAATTGTCATTCCTCAGTGTTTTGGAATTACCAAATGCCTCCATGGCAGGGTTCGCCTCAATGATTTGATCCTCCAGAGTTCCCTGTGAGAAAGAATTTCGTAAAGATGCCTGGTTGTTTGATTATAATTTTTTGCTCTGCTCAAACGCACACCAACTCAATCTAAACACGTTAGCATTAATTTATTCTACGGCTCCAACTTACCCCTGTTTTAGTCGCAGGACTTTGCTGCAAAAGAAGAAGGTGATAAAACTGTGAGTGTGACGTCGTGAATTCACAACTGTAGAAACACTTTCACAGCCAAACGGAAGCATCACGACCAACCAGAAAATTAGGTACTGATTGTTAAAACTGTGATAAAAACCAATGGCTGCTTGGCTTTAAATGATGAAGAAAGCCACTTAGTGAAGTGTGGTGAACAAAATGGAGGAGGAAAAATGAATATCAAACAACAAATCAAAAACAAAAAAATCAAAGGAAATGGGCGGAATTCCAATGTTAATTCATATTCAAAAAAGAGAAATGAAATGAAAGGGGAAAAAGTAAAAGAATTCAAAAATCAACAAGAGTAGCTGGAAAGGGCTACACAATGAATGAGGGTAAAGACTCAGACAGGAATGTCATCAGTTTTCACATTCACCATTTTAATAGTGAGGAAAAAGGTATGGATATGGTTTAAAGGGAAAACAAGGAGGATTCCTGGGATCAAAAAAATGAAGAAAATAAAAATAAAATACATCAAAAAAGCTTGAAAAGAGGGTGGGGAACAAAACTGCCATATTGGCCTTACTCCTTTCTTAGCAGGTGTGTCCCCAAGAGCTGCCACAATGGCAAAATACTGAATGACACGTTTCGTGTTGACAGTTTTGCCAGCACCGGATTCTCCGCTATAGGAGTGTGAAAAATAACAGTGTGGATACAACAGGTAAAAAACTGTTCACAAAACTGATGAAAGGTAGTGCACATCAAGAAATTACACTACATGTTACAAGAGAAAAAGCAAAAGAAACAAGAAAAATTCAGAATGCCTGAAATAGATTTCAGTCAAAAGCTTTGGAAGGGAAAAAAATATCAAAACTTTAAAGTGGCTGCATGTGGAGGAGCTAAAATATTGTACAAATGCGTTACAAGTTTTTAATGTCTCTGCTGAGAACAAGACAAAAACCGTGTTCGTTTTAAAGTCAGAGTTACTTACGTGATGAGCATGGACTGATTCTCTCGATCTGATGAAGGAAAAAAATAATAAAGAATTAACTGTTATAACACCTAATGTGTGTATATTTAACATATGCTTGTGCACGTTATATCTGCGTATGTTTAACGTTGCCACTCACTGCGCAGCATGTCATTGTAGGCATTGTCTGCGATGGAGTAGATGTGTGGCGGCGCCTCAGAGCGGCGTTTGCCTTTGTAGGCGGCGACCACAGGGGCTGTGTAGACAGGAAGCCATTTGTATGGATTCACTGTCACACAGAAGAGCCCGGAATAAGTCTAAGGCGACAGGAGAACAGCACAATGTGGGATCACAACATGAAACTACTACACTTTAACTAATAACCAGTTCCATTACAATACCAAATGGCGAGCTACTGACAGGTTGACATTGCCCCAGCTAATAGTTCAACCGTGTAATTTAAGACGGGTAATCACGCCCCTTGGTGATCACGGGCGAGGAGAAGGGGAAGTACCATCAGTCCATAATGGGATACTCACATAGATCATCCAGGCAGAGTAGCGTCTGCGCAGGTTGTACAGCACAGAGGCCTCGTTGAGATGGGTCAGCATGGCCATGTCCTCAATCATGTCGTATTTAGGAGGGTTCATCTGCTGGATGTCATCATCCTTCACTCTCAGGGTCTAGAAAGACAGACAAGAAAAGAAAACAAGAAAATTATTTAAAAAAAAAATAATTTGTGGGATTATACTGTACATATTTAAACAGAAGGATCTACTGTATATTTTAGGGATTTTCATTACTGCATAATAGAATGACAAAGATAAAACTGATGGTTACCCTCCCATCTTTGGTCTCAACGATGACTTTGTCTCCGCTGAGTTCCTTTATCTCAATCTCAATGTAAGCCTCTTTTTCATCCGGGATCCATGCTCGCTTCTTACCTGCCGGAACAGCAGAAGGTGTGCACTAAATATCAGCATGTCTGGAAGAAGATAACATCTCAAAAATCCAAATGTTGGAATTGAGAACAAACAAAACAGACAGTCTACATACAGAAATTCATCAAAAAATGGATTATGTTGCAAATATACTCATCTCAACAGGTCTGATAATGTAGTACAATGTTTTTCATAAATTAAATTAAGTTTAAAAAAAAACAGAACTGATGCATGGGTTTCCATTACTATGAATGCTTTTGTTATTTGTTTTTATTTTTCTGATTTTTCTTAAATTAATATTATTTTGATGCATAAAGCGTGATCTTCCTGTTCCACTTTGTGTCAAGTCTGTCAACAATTTCTAGCAAAAATACTAAAACGAGTGAAACCCCCATTATAAAAAGTTATCTCTCCCCATGTAGATTTTTACGTTATTTGATGTCAAGTGCTATTTTAAATTAATCCAAAACTAAATACATTTTGAATATAAATATTTATGCAGTGACATGCCCTATAAGGCGGCGTTTTATTAAGCCTACCATCAAAAGCGACGTTGTGAGCAGCCAGCAGCTCCAAATCAGATTTGCGTAAAAACGCCGCAGCCACCCCGAGTTCCTTCGCGTCATAGCGGGCCATTGTGGCAGCTCCTCGCCGGCAGAGAACCGGACGCACCACTGAGACAGACGAGTTGTTGAAATCCTCTGATAAGAACAGAAACCACTGCGTTAGAGTAAATACTGCTTAACGTGTAAAAGCTGTGTTCATTTCATGCTTCGTGCTTTTCCATTGATGATGGACTTAGTTCAGCTGGAGTTAAAAAAACAAAACAAAACAAAACAAAACAAAACGTTGCGCGCCCGCAATGAAGCCAAAATAGCTGCTTGTGCGTAAAAAGCGCAATTCCACCATCACCAAGTCACAAATAGTAAAACAGCAGGGTAAAACCAATAAATAACACGTGTGCGCGGAGGTAAACAGTACTGCTTTGCTGCTGGGAATTAAATAAAAACTCTGTAAAACATTTTAAAGTGCAGCCAACCCGCGCGTAAAACGCGTAATGATCAACCTACGAACATATCAAAAGTTTTCTACTGACCTTAGGACGACCACAACGAAATCACAGCTTGGTCAGATGTGCCCTCCTATATATATTGTGTTTCTCAAGGTCACGGTCAGTGGACATTTGTCCCTCATTAGCATATGCCACCTCCTCCAACGCCTATTGGTGCTGACCGCCTGTCTCAATTGACACAAAAGGAAAGCTACGTTTTTGTCATTGTGCTAAACCCAAGCCGGCTATTTTTGTATCCCAGTTATTTTGTGCACTGTACATAGTGCAGGGGAGTGGGAGAGAGTTTGATCAGGAGCATCCCTGTAGGGGGCATTTTATTAGTATAGATTATGAAAGGCAGCACATCTTTGTCTCTAAGGAGACAGGAAACAATGACTTGTGTCCACATCTAGCAGTTAGTTTCTGATATTCTTTGAAAACCCAGAATTACCACACACAAAATATCTAAAATAAAGACAAACCTCATCAAACATTCCTAAAGTCAGATCTCACATGGATCTAAATGGTGTTTACACACACACAGATTCCACACACTCGCTCTGACTTCGGCACTCCTGAACTCATAATGGCCTCTAAGTAATTGGCCTGCAGCTTTTGTGTTGTTGAGTGGCGACATGGATGTTTGCTATTGTGCGTGGCCACAGAGGATGCAACCTTAGAAGAGATTATTTCAGGCGCTGTGTGTCATTAAACATGGCACTATAAATACACAACATAATATTAATAGAGAGAGAAACATGGCGTATGGCTCTTACTATACGATAAACTACAATCTTATGTGGATTCAAAACTAACAGACATATGCACGTATTGATAATGGATTCTAAATTAAATATTTTTCACAATCTTCTTATAAATCCATGACGTCATGATTAGCGTTTCAGCTTCTTGGGCTTTAGCTAACAATGTAAAGTATACTGGTACATCCTCTGGTAGTATTTTGTGTGATATTAATGTGTGATATTAATGCAGCCGCTGTAATTTTGTCTGGCACGAGCTCTGCGCCTCTTTACGCTCTGGCCCCACCAGATCTGACCTTCAGAGCAAAGGGAGAGGTTGGTGCCTGGTATGAGAGCGGGGTGACAGTGNGGGGGGGGGGGGGGACCAAGTTTCTCAGAATAGACAAAGCCAGAGTCCAGCATTCCTGATAGGGAGATCGACTGTTAACTGCTGGCTGTGTCCAATTCCGAATAAGTAACATAGATAAGCTAAAGCGGTCATCTATTGCCAATAGAGATGCCATAATTGTTACAAAAACAGTGTTGGGGTACATGCAACGCCATACATTTTCTCCTGTATGTGCGGATCCATGCACACACACAAACAGATAGACATATACATGCAGACACACGTATGGTAGTGTTTTCAGTGATGTGACAAAAAAAAAAGCTTGTGCGGTCGCCATCTTTGTTAACAGCGCTATCTGTTGCCGCGGCAGACTGAGAGGTGTTACCGTGATGGCTCAAACTTTCTTGGGCATCCGTCAGACAGAGCGGGTCTGAGCTATTCTGGGATAAGGGGCTCTTCAGAGTAGCTGAGGCTGGTTTATGTACTATGTCACTTGGTGCACCATTTAAAAAGCTGGCATGCTGATAACACATGAGGAGGAGATGAATCCCAAAGTCCCCAGAGCTGCCAGCTTTAAATAAGTCCACATGCTCCTCCATGTAAACACACACACACATACACATACAAACACGTACTGTAGTGTATACACTGCGATGGTAGTCCCAAAGCACATCTCTCTGCACCGCTATACTGCAACAGCTGAATTCTCTGAGCAACATCTCTCCTTACATCCCCAGTGTTCTTCAAAATCATTTAGGGTCTAATGTGACCAAACTCTTTAATGCTCGTGTTTTGATTATCAGACATTTGCTGAGCTCAAATTTTAACCTCACATTTAAAGCGACCAAAGTAAATTCTACTTGCAGGCCTTACCTCCAAAACGCTGGGGCAAAGTCATGAGTTCATTTTGGGGATTGGCTGGCCAGCGATTTGGTGATGACCAAGTGAGGAGGCGACATTTTGGACATCAAGGCTTGATCTGGGGGTCGGTCACAGTTGTTTTAGATCATCATGCACTGAATGCCATCAGGCTTAGGCAGCGAGATGGAGAGAGATTGGGAATTATGACTGGAGTATCTCTCTACCAATTCAATTCCTGCATGGCTGCCATGGCTGTTTATCAGATGCAGAATTACCAAAGAAGGATACAAAAAAGTAACTCCACCAAACAAACAAACTGGAGGTTTTGACTTTCAAAATATGTGGAGACGTGTATTTGTTTTGAAATTTAGAAATAAACGAGATGATATAATCATTGATATATTTTATAACATTTAACCAAAATGTTGTAGTTATGTAACCACTTCAAAACCTAGTGTAGACATCATGAAACAAATGCTAAATAAGTGCATGTGTGTATGTGTGTGTGTGTCTTTATTGTCTTTATTATTTACAGGTTCCCATTAGCTCCCCTTTAGCAGTCACTAATCTTCTGGGGACTACAATTTTAAAATACAAAACTTGATAAGCAAAAATAAAATTAAAACATTCAAAAGAAGAAATCTGACAATAGCATAATAATAAAAAAATAAAATAAAATAAGAGTGTGTGTATGTATGCATTTGTATTGTGATACATAGACCATGCTGTAGTTATAAGCGTGCATGTATCTGTCCGTCTATCTTGCAAATTCCTCTTTATAGCATGGTGATTTTGATCCCTGTTTTAAATTTTCCCTTTGCTAAACATGGCCGGTGAAGCAGCCTTTCAGTTTGGATCAAAGTGTTCATCACTGCTGGATATTTCAGTAATCACCTCGTGCCTGCCCACAATACCTTACAGCAACTGTGCGGGTTCAGGTCTTAGCCGGCGGTTCATCAGAGTGGAGCCTGGCCGACACGTGGCACAAAGCCCCAATTATGCTTCCAGCCGAGCTCTGTCCACACCCACTTTAAACCCACGCACACACACACACAGTTAATCAGTCTTTTACCAACCCATTTATGTTGCGATACCTTAGCTATTAGCCACCGGCTCCAGACAATACCCTGTGCCTCATTGTGCTAAGTTGTGGTCTGGGTCAGTGGGCCTGGCCGGCCTGACCAGCCCTGGCCTCAGTATGCATGGCAGCCCTCAGCTGTCTTTCTATTTCAGGAGTATGGAGGCATACTTCAGCCCTGCCGGGGCATCAGAGACAATGGGCATGCTGCCTTATCCAAACACAGGCCCGCAGACAATCTGACGCACTCCAGGATCCCAGCGAGAGCCCCTCTGCAGCCCCCTCCCGGCCATTAAACCAGCAGTACGGGTTAACAAGGCTGCACGAACACTTAGACACATCAGTCAGGAGCTGGAAGGCTCCTCCAAACAGCACCATGAGTAGAGAGACTCACTTATTGTGTGTTGTGTAACGATAGATGGGAATGTAGTGGAGAGTAAACAAAACTACAGGTTTATCAGCCAGTTTATCTGCAGGATTGATATAAAGATAAAGGTGTGAATCACTCTTAAATAGATTTTCCCATTTCTAATATTGCTTATTAAAAGTGGATGTTATAATATTTGCTCTATAAACCTAGAGAGATATGCTATTAACTGTGCTAACCTTTGACCTGTTAAAATCTGTTATTGCTTGGTCTCACAATGTCCTNTATGCTATTAACTGTGCTAACCTTTGACCTGTTAAAATCTGTTATTGCTTGGTCTCACAATGTCCTCTTAATCGTGGCAAAAAATGTCAGACATATAAGATCATTATTACTATACATTCAGTAGTGCACACACGTGCCAATCTAACTTCCAGAGTAAACAACCAAAACACTCATTATATAAAGTTATTAGTAAATCAAACTAGATACTACTACTTGATACAACGGTGTATTAGGGCCATATAAAGAAAAAAAAACAAGGGGCATTATTTCGTGTTTTTCAACTAGCAAATTTGCCACTTTTTAAACTCAAAAAAATACTAAGGAGGAATCACCGCCTTACCGTTGTGACTGTCTGCAATAATGACCTTATTAAATTATACCTTATTAAAATTTGGAGTTTTTAAAACTCATAAAAATAAGGAGAGATAGGGAAAATCTGAATTAACATTCCCACTTGTGACTATGCCTGCACATTACCTTATTAAATTATGCTTTTCCATCGGATTTAACAGTAAGGAAATATTTGTGCTTTTAACACGATGTCACGTATTATCATAAGCATACTGACTTTTAAAACTGACAAATTATGATTATATATTATTATGATTATATATTATATATTATGCTTATATATTATAATTATTCAGTACATGACCTTATTAAATTATACTTTTCCATTGGATTTAGTAATAAAGAAAATTGTGCTTCTAGCGCAAAATATTTAATTATCATATACATACAGACTTTTAAAACATACTACAGACAGCATACAGACTTTTTTTTGTGTGTGTGTTTTTAAACTGGAAAATTTGTGTGTTTGAAAACACGAAAAAATGCCCCTCTTTTTTTTCATATGACTCTAATATGCTGCCGTAATATTGATGCTGATGTAAAACCTTTTGAAGGTAATTTATGCTATAAACCTTTAGCAGAGAGGAACAAACTGATACACATTTCAAAATGAGCTTTTTTTTCATGCATACTGCAGGATAGCAAACTCTAAAGGATTTCTAACTCTGGCAGCTGTAAAGAACATTTTGCACAATAATAATGTTGAACCGATTTGTTCAGCCTGGCTTTCATGTAGTGTTTCGTTTTATAATTTTATAGTATCTTATTTTGATAAAGATTCTCAGTCATCCAGGCGGTAGATAAGTTATAGAAAACTCATTCAGGTCAACTGGATTCAAGCTTTTAATTCTGAAACGTTTCACCATCCATCCAAATGGCTTTGTCACTCAGAAAAATAAATTAATTAATTAATTAATTAATTAATATAATATAATATAATATAATATAATATAATATAATATAATACAGTATAGTATAATATAATATAATATAATATAATATAATATAATATAATATAATATAATATAATAATTTTTTTTCTGACTGACGAAGCCATTTGGATGGATGGTGAAACGTTTCAGAATTAAAAACTTGAA